>RJWH01005831.1:0-67445 GCA_004363575.1 Solenodon paradoxus
GTTTTGATAATCTGTGTATTACTAATGCTTTCTGAGATTCCTCCAGGACAGGATCCACGAAGCCTCCCGGGTTACCTTCCACCAGATGCTGCTCCAGACCAGAGTCTACTCTCCTGTCCAGACCGGGCCAGACAACGCCAACCTCTGACCCCTCCCCTCTACGCCCCACCTGTCAGCGGGAAGTAGCCAGAACGATCACAGCGCCCCTTTATCCTATCAAAGAGGTTGGAATGTTAGGCTGGCCCAGAAGGACAAAATGGCGGCCATATCTGGGAAAAAGGAAGCTGACGAAACCACACCTGGAATCACAGGACCAATCCCCAATCGCCACGTATGAAGCCCACGAAATTCTTTTATATAAAGATCGCGCTTCCCTTTGTTGGGGCGCGACTTCCCCGGCCCTTGTTCTGCGGATCGGAGAACCTCGCCCGGGTGCGCAAACCCCAATAAAGCCCTGGCTATTCGACTTTTTGTGTAATTGACTTTCTTTCCTCGTGGAGCTCAGAAAAAACCTTTCAGTAACTAGAAGCATCCAGTATCTTCTGGTTCCATGGGGAAAGACCATCTCTAACAGAAGATTTTATACACTTTATTTAGCCTTTTACCATGAATATTCAGTGGCGTGACTACTTTCCTCTTGCTCTGATTTTATGGTCACCTATCAACTTTTCAGTAGGTTTCTGCTATATTATCACAGGAACAAATGTGTTAACGCTGTCAATGTTGAGCATTCCAGTCAAGGTAACAGCAATATTTTGTAAACTGTTGAATTTTACTGTGTATCTGTTTCTAAGGGATGGATCCACTCTAGGTCGGTGATAAAATCAAATTTTTATGCCTGCAAGGCTGAAACTTTGGTTTCTGGACTTTGGCAAATTTACCAATAAAATAAATGTCATCTCTTAGCACCATTTGGAAACAGATTTAACTTAATTCATACTGGATACCTCTCTGCAGCCACATGAAATTAGGCATGTGTATTTTTTGTTTTTTGTTTTTAAAGGAAAAGTACAGGCAGAAATGAAGATGAGTAGGCAAGAAGGCGGAAAGAGAGAGGAGAAAGTGTTAGGCTGGCCCAGAAGGACAAAATGGCGGCCATACCCAGGAAAAAGGAAGCTGACGAAACCACACCTGGAATCACAGGACCAATCCCCAATCGCGACGTATGAAGCCCGTGAAATTCTTTTGCATAAAGATAGCGCTTCCCTTTGTTGGGGCGCGACTTCCCCGGCCCTCGTTCTGCGGACCGGAGAACCTCGCCCGGGTGCGCAAACCCCAATAAAGCCCTGTCTATTCGACTTTTTGTCTAATTGACTTTCTTTCCTCATGGAGCTCAGAAAAAACCTTTCAAAAAGTATTTTATTATTAATTTAGTTGTTCATCTTGGTTATTTCCCCTGGCCCCAGGATGTGAACCCAGTTACTTGGGATGTATGTGGACTGTACTCAGTCAGAGTTGGTGAAACTAACTGCTACTCTATCCATCAGGGTACTCCAGGAGTGTATATTTCAATAGCTAAAGATCACACGTGTCTGTGTGTGTGTGTGTGTGTGTGTGTGTGTGTGTGTGTGTGTGTGTGTGTGTGTGTGTATTTATATACAGCCGACTCCCTTTAAGGGGAAAGTAAGAGGGGAACTTGCAGGGGACAAGCCTGGAAACCTGTTTTTTACTTGCTACTTGTTTGTATCTTCTCTTGTGGTGAAATATTGCTAAGGGTGTTCCTTGATGGAGTAGCAGATTAGTCAGTTGCCTTTGGCTTAGAGCGCAGGCCACATATCTCAAGGACCTGAGCTCAAGACCTGGGACCAGCATGAAAACCAAGATGAATAACTAAATAAATAAAAATGCTTCTTCCTTCTCTCTCTTCTTGCCTGCCTGTCTCTGCTTGCTTTCATTCCTGCCTGCACCTGTCCATTAAAAAAAATTGCTTAGAACTTTTAAGGCTCTGCTGAGAATTTTTTTTTTTTTTTTTGAAGGAAGGGTGCAGGCAGGAATGAAGGTGAACAGTGGCAGACAGGTAGGAAGAGAGAGGAGCAGAAAACTATTTTATTTAGTTGCTCATCTTGGTTGCTTCCCTGAGCCCTGTATTATTTTCTTTTAATTTTTTTTAGCATTTTATTGAAGTAACATTGCTTTATAAATTAAACTCACATGTGCAGTTCTGCCATTCCTCAAATACTTACCAACACACCCTGTCCTCCACCAAATCACCAAGCGTTCCTCGCCATTGTCCAGTGGACCCTGCGACCACTGGCCCCGTCCCCACTTACCCCCACTGGTAACCCCAGTTCTATTGCAGTGTGGAAGAGTTGGTGCTGTTTCATCTGTTCCCCTCTTTGGTCCATTTACATTCCACCTATGAGTGAGGTCATCCAGTTTCCATTTTTCTTCTTTTGATTTGTTTCACTTAGTATAATCCCCTCTAATTCTATCCATGCTGATTTAAATGACAGGGTTTCATCTCTTCTAAGGGCTGTGTTGTATTCCATTGTATACATGTACCACATCTTCTTTAACCTTTCATCTGACCTTGGGCACTTAGGCAGTTTCCAATTCCTAGCGATCGTGAATAGTGCTGCAGTAAAGATGGGGGTGCATAAATCTCTGTGAATCAGCATTTTTGTATCTTTTGGGTAAACACTCAGAAGTGGGATGGCAGCATTATATGGGATTTCTACTTCAACTTTTTGAGGAATCTCTACACTATTTTCCATAGGAGTTGTACCAATTTGCACTCCCATCAACAGTGTAAAAGTGTTCCCTTTTCTCCACACCCTTGTCAGCATTTGTTGTTTCCATACTTTTGTATAATAATCTCTCAGGTGTAGGATGATATCTGATTGTTGTTTTGATTTGCATTTCCCTCCTACCAGTGAACAGAACAGCTTTTCATGTTATTTTTGTGGGCCCTGGATCTTGAACCAGGGATTCAGGATTTATATGGACTGCACCAGTGGACTAAACCACTAGACCACTAGGTAAGCCTCTGTTGATTATTTTAAGGAAATGGTTTCATTAAGTTCAAGAATCTGGTTTACTTTTGTTGATCTACTTTCATGTTACCTTTAACTTTACTCCCTTTTGCTAATTAAAAATGTTAGTTTTACTTTTTAAGCTATTTTTTTTTGTTTTTTTGTTTTTAAAGAGGGATGAAGGCAGGCAGCAGGTAGGAAGGTAGAGGTAGGTGGAAGAAGCATTTTATTTAGTTCTTCATTTTAGCTATTTCTCCCAGTCCTGGGCTGTATATGAACTGTTTCCCAGGCACAGACTTAACATCTGAAGTACCAGGGCATGCTTGTTTAGTTTTATTTTTTTATGGGGAGATATAGCATAAAAATGGAAGAGTATGTACATGTGTATATATAGATACACACACATACATTTATATATATCTATATATATATCTATATATATATAGATATATATAATAGCTAAGAACTGGAAACTACCTAAGTGCCCAACATCAGATGAATGGATAAGGAAGATATGGTGCATATACACAATGGAATAGTATATAGCCCTTAGAAGAGATGAAATCCTGTCATTTGAATCAACTTGGATGGCTCTAGAGGGGATTATGCTCAGTGAAATAAGTCACAAGAAGAAAGATGGAAACCAGATGATCTCATTCATAGGTGGAATGTGAATGGACATTCATATGTATATATGTATGTGTCTATGTATATACATATATGATATATGCTATATTATGCTATATTACATACACACACATATGTAGTTTAAAGTCAAATTATCAAGTGACGATTGCAGCAACCACCTCTTGGTCAAGAGTCTAACACTGCCAACACCCAGAATTCCACGGTGTTCTTGGATCATGTTACCTTCCTCCCTGAGTTAATCACTACTTTGACTGCCCTTTTTTCATATATGCTCATAATATGGCAAATGAGTCATCCTACTGAAAACAAGGGAAAATGTTGGTAAAATATTGAGGAGTAAACAAGAAGGAGTCATCATACCAAAATCTTGGTGAAGGCAGTATCTAGAAAGTAAGTAAAGTAATGATGTTACTTTTATCCTAGGTCATGGGTCTCACTGGGAACTTCTTGTTTTTCTAGCCTTTTGAATTAATTGGGACAGAAGCCTAAGGCCCGGTGGAAGGTGGAAGCTGAAAGGTATGAACTCATAGAGCTACAGCTTGAATATAAAGTAGACCACCCTCACCCAACAGACTGGAAAGTTGATATGGTTCCTCTTGACAGCACAAGTAAACCTTTTCTAGCCCAATGAACTTTTATCCTAGGTCTCAAAGAGGTTCCATACTTTCACAAGGAAACTGCAGCTCTTAAGTAAAGTATAACTAAGTATACAAAAAACGAGAGTGAGTAACACCAGTTCACAACAGGAATAGATTGGATAATTCCAATGACCTGTTTAAAGAAATAAAAGTAAATAATTTTTTAAAATTATTTTTGAGCTATTGTGCATGTATTGCACATAGTAAATAATTTTAAGAGTACAAATATATTTAAATGAAGTCTTTCTCCTTCACTTTAGTTGCAATCCTTGAATCCTTCTACAGTTTTAGGGGTTCTGTTACAACTTAAAAAATGGACATTGTTGGCTTTAAAAAGATTAGATGCCATTTTGTTCCCAGATGCCATTTTGTTACAGTGGAAGTCTTAGGAACAAACACTTCAGGGGTTTTTCATGACATGCTAGTCAGTCTTGAGCCTTGTTCAAGACCTGTCACCTTAAATCGCCTTCTAAAATTCCTCCTTTTATTTATTTTTCATTGTAAAATTGTTCTAAAGGAAAGGTGCAGGCAGGAAAAGATAAGTGGAAGAAGTACTTGATTTCATTTAGTTGTTCACATTGGTTGTTTTCCCCAACTTCAGGTCTTGAACCCAGAACCTTAGGATTTAGGTGGGACAGCTCCCAGTGTGTATCAGATCACTAAGCCACCAGGGTGCACCTACTTTTTTCTTTTAAAACTTTAAAGTTTTAAAGTACTATAGATAGCTTAGTTTTTTAGAACAAATATTTATTGAGGTAACTTTGCTTTACAAAAATATAAAACCATATGTGCAGGTTCCCCATTCCTCAAATATATGTCAGTACACCCTGCCCAACACCAAATTACCAACAGTTCTTTCTCCTGGTCCATTGGAAAGCTTAATTCTTGATATCCCGGTTTGTGATGTGGTGCAGGCAAAAAAACATCTCCACAATGTAATGCAGTTAGCACAACTGTTGACTGTCTTCCCAGTCTTGAAAACATAATTTTCAACAATATAACCCTCATATATGGTTCATTCATTAATATGTAGGTTTTAGTGTTGTTTCAGTTAAGTCCTTTGAGTCATAAAGTGAAAGAGTATCTTACTTTAAGTCAGGAGACAGGTTACTGTCCCAGGCTTGTCAATGATTTGCTGAGTGACTTTGGCAAGTTACTTAACTTTATTTTTCTCTCCTGGGTTAACAATTATCAAGATACAATCACAGAACATCAGAATTGGCAGGGACCTCAAGATCGCACAGTACAATTCCTTCACTTCATGGAGGCATTGAGTGACTTACCCAAGAGCTGTCTAGAACAAGTACCCAGTCTTTGGCACCTCAGACCAGTGCTTTTCTTTTTCTTTTTTCTTTTATTACATCAGGTTTTCTTTCAGCGTTGGAAGAAACAAACAACAAAAAGTGAAATCACTAGCCAAATATAAGGTCATTTACAAAAAGCCATGAGTTAACCATTAGCTTCTCCTGTATCTGAAAGCTTATCTGAAAATGTACCTGTCTACTTAAAAGTGATTTAAAAACTAGATGTTATGAAACTATGTCAGGAAAGGTCAGAAAAAATAATACAAAGGTTAGCCTGGAGAACGCTATCGGAAAACAAAACTGCCAAAAGAGTACTTAGGAGTCTCTCATCACTTGTTTCTGGTCTTTTTTCCTAGTTTATGCAAGGTGAAATTGGTTTAGTGGAGATTGCCCGAAGGAATGGTGTGCAATAAGGGTTACTTAAAAATGGAATTATTTGCATCGTCCATATTACCCACAACAGTAATTCTCGTAATTCAACGCCATTCCTTCGCAGGAACAACGCGCTGAAACCTGCGGAAACGAAAAGTCAATGCAAAACACTCCAAGTCCCGAAATGCTCGATGGTCAGTCATTACCACCCCCTCCTACCCAGAGCAGCCTCTTTGATACTGGGAGTTGTAGTCATTCGGGACTTTCTCTTTCGGGATGTGGGGCAGTCGATACCCCTCCGTTGAACTACATTTCCCAGAAAGCTCTGCGCGCCCATCTCCGCCCTCGCTGCGGTCGGGCTCCACCTCCACCCGCTCTTCCCTCCTCGGGCTGCTCGGCTCACGCCTTCCTGTTAGTCGGATCTGGGAGAAGTTCACTCTGATCAGCTGATCCTAACTGACAACAGGGGAGGAGGAAGCCGGCAGGCTACGAAAGCGGAGGGGGGGCGGAGATGGAGATGAGGATGGATCCACCGGTGCCCTGAGGAGCAGCCCCCGCCCCCGGCGGCGCCCCGCGGTCCCCCGACTCCCCTTCGCCGCGGCCGAGCTGCTCCTCGGTGGGGACCTCGGGCCGCCGCCGCCGCGGAGAGGGGAGGGCACAGCGCAGGCGGGGCGAGCGATAGTCCTGGAGCTCCGTCTGCCCCCGGGAGGAAGGGGGGGCGGGTGCGGCTGGGGTGGGGGTGGGGTGGTGTGGTATAAACAATGGATTCTGCTCCGGCCTCTGCCAGCTTGGGGCAGATTTTGCGGGGTCCTTCTTTGTTCTTCGGCTTTGCTTCTGCCCCTCGGGTTGTGGTGGTGGTGTCCGGGAGGAAGGAAGGGTGAGGAATCCCCGGCTGGAGAGAGGCTTCGAGGTGGGGCCCGTGTGGGCAGATTGTTTGCTTGGCCTGGCAGGCGGTGAGGTGTTCTTTTGAAGGTTGATTATAGATTTTCCTCAATTGAGACAAATTTTGATTTTTGTTTCTGTTTTGAGAGCTGGTTGGGCACGTCTGAGGTTAGAGTGTAAATAAGGTCTCCTAGTCACTCCCTTCGCCTCCCTTGTTTATCTGAAAATAAATAAATAAATAAAAAAGATTAATTCCTAATAGTGGATAGCTTGAAAGGAGGACTTGGCATATTGTTAGGGACTTAGAATGGGGGGTCAGGACAAAAGAGAGTTAGGGCTATAATGGTGGAATCCACAGAATCCCCTTTCTTGCCCCATTATATGTATGTTTGTGTGTATGTATTCTATATATTCTATGTATTTTAAGTAAGTAATTTTCAAGTTAGTTTTTGAGTGACAGTGAGAACAATTATTTGTTTCAGCTCGCTACAGGCTTGGCTTTTCAGTGGGCCATAGTGGAGGAATTCTGACTCCTGTTGCTCCCCCCCCCCTTTTTTTTTTTTAGAGAAGGGACTAAAGGAAGTACAGTAATTGTTTTTAAACATGAAGTAGTGTAGTGACTCTTTTTTTCCAGGTTTACTTAATAGTATCTGTTTAGAGTTGAAGCAATCTATTTACAAGGGTAGCTGGATCTGCACTAAATAAAGTTTGTTATTTTACAGACCTCTTTCTCCACTTTTCTCTATTGTGGGGTGCAGGCAGGCGTGCAGAGGGTTGTCCTTCCTAAGACTATTTTGTGTTTTGATTCTGAATTTAATAACCGACACTGTCATTCTGGGAAACAAAGCAACAAAATCTCTTAAATGCCTTGGGCCTAAAGTTGCTGTTTATTTTCGAAAGTCCTCTAAGTATGATTTTGAGAAGAAATCTCTAGTGTCAGAATGAGTCTGGGTGCATTTTGCAAGGAAGAATGAGATTGCTTTCTCGAGTTTTGGTCTCATATTTAATCACAATCTTTTTTTTTTTTTTTTTTTTTTTTTTTTTTTTTTTTTTTTTTTTTTTTTTTTTTTTTTTTTTTTTTTTTTTTTTTTTTTTTTTTTTTTTTTTTTTTTTTTTTTTTTTTTTAAGGTGTACTTCTGTTTTTAGATGAGTGAAATCTTTTTCCTTCCTTATTCTAGGTAGGCCCTGAAATACTGACTCGAGGTTGGATTATATTGAAAAACTCTTGTCCATTCTTCGTTACCAAAATCTTGTGGCTGAGGCCCAACAGATGAGCCCACCTGGGTTAACGCATCAGCCCTCTGTCAGGTAGCCCTTAAGGACCCTTTCAGATACATTCTGACTACATATTTGTCAGCACTTTATGGAGGATGAAACCATCAAACCAAATCAACACTGCTGCTGATACAGGAGTCTTGCAGGCAGAAAATTAAAAGAACACTTGTGAGTATGTGAAGAATTCTAATAGGACATCAGTGTTTTTGGGTTTTTTTTGTTCCCCTTTTTTAAATAAGGTGTTCAGAACTCTGCAAGTTCTGGGCAGTCCTCAGACTCAACTTTGTCTTCATTCCTGGAGACAGCTCAGTGACCGTTACTCGGTGGGTGATTTCCTGACCAGTCTGAGCATGAGTGCCCAGACTTCCGCAGCAGAGAAGGGCCTGAATCCCGGGCTGGTGTGCCAGGAAAGTTACGCCTGCAGCGGGACGGATGAGGCTGTCTTTGAGTGTGATGAGTGCTGCAGTCTGCAGTGTCTCCGTTGCGAGGAGGAGCTCCATCGGCAGGAGCGCTTGGTAAACCATGAGCGGATCAGGCTCAAACCTGGCCACGTCCCGTACTGTGACCCCTGCAAGGGCCCCAATGGGCACTCACCAGGTATTAGGCAGAGAGCAGCCGTGAGATGCCAGACCTGTAAAATCAACTTGTGCCTGGAGTGCCAGAAGAGGACTCATTCTGGGGGTAATAAAAGGAGACACCCCGTTACTGTGTACCATGTCACTAAGGTCCAGGAGTCACTGGAAGAAGAAGAGATGGATGAGGAGGCCAAGAGAAAGAAGATGACTGAGAGGGTTGTGAGTTTCCTCCTAGTAGATGAAAATGAAGAAATCCAGGTAAGCACTTGGATATAGTGGTATTCAGGGGGCAGTGGAGCGGATCTGTTGTCGGAAGGTAGCAGCTCTCAAAAGGAAAGTTAAGGAGCAGCTTACATTTTAGTTTTTAAAAGGCAGGACCCCTGAAGGCAGAGTTGCATGGATTTTGTTACTTGCCAACTCTGTGACCTTGGACCAATTACTTTTTATCTCTAAGTCTTAGTTGTATCATCTCTAAGTGCTCAACAGCAATTGAGTTCTGATGATGAAATGACAGTGTGTAAAGCCTGTTATTAGGAAGAACTGATTTGGAACAGTTTTCTGAATGAGAGCACTTCGGCAAGTGCGAATAAACATGAATGATGAGGGACTGTGCCTGTTCAGAGAAACACTGACAGTGGGTCCCCTGGAGTACTAGGCAATAAGTCATAAACTTGCTGTTTCCATTTTCAGGGGCCAGTCTTAAAAAAAGTAACTTTCGATCAGGATAATATTCTCTCCAGATGGCTTCTTCCTTTCACAGATGACTTCCTGATCGGTAAAACCCAGTGAGGGCATCTGGGATTATGAAGAATTGGAACTATTTGACTTGACTTTGAGCTGGTAGAGAGTAATATGTGACAGGAGCAAGCTGGGGAGATGGCGGTGTGTGACAGGTGATTGGGGAAAGGGTAGTATAATATTTATATACTTTCTAGCAAAAGTAGTGTGATGTCTGTACTTACAAGTGGATTAGCACCCAAGCTTCACTGTCCCTGGCTACATAACCGTGGGCAAGTCATTGAAATTCTGTGCCTTAGTCTCACTTCTTCAGAGTGGTACTTGAAGGAAATCAAAGAGATTAGTAATGGAAAGGATTTATCACAGGGCCGGGGACATAGTTTCCACCGCCAGTCTGTTGTTTTTGTCAGTATCATGGACTATTTGTGGGACATTGATTCAGTATTTTATTTTTTTTTAAAGAAAAAGTGCAGACAGCAGTTGAGGTGAGTAGGCAGGAAAGCAGGAAGAGAAAGAAAAGAAAAAGTGCAGACAGCAGTTGAGGTGAGTAGGCAGGACAGCAGGAAGAGAAAGAAACATTTATTTTATTTAGTTGTTCACCTTGATGCTCCCCTTCATCCCTGGTCTCAAACCTGGGTCCTTGAGGACTATGTCTGGTGGCCTTATCTGCTAGACCACCAGGGCATGCCTGTTTCTTTTTTTTTTTTTTTTTTAAACCTTGACTTGGGTTTTGAACTTTAAGCTGTAATGACTCCTCAAAGTCTCCAAATTGGAGGAGTATGTATGTATGTTACCATTTGCAAACTCCCCAATTACCCACTAAAAATTTTTCTTTTCTTTTTTTTTTTCTTTTTAGGAGAAAGCTTATGGAACTGAATGATACCATAATTCCTTAACACTGTAACTCCTAACTCCCATTGTCAGCTAAATACTTTAGCTAGCACAGACTTGTCTTTATTTGAGGAACGAATAGAATTATAGAAGTGTGACCCAGGTCCCATTCTGCCTCCTTGTTAGCAATAGTGTCTTCATTGTGGATTGTGATCTCATTGAGTGACATTGTGGATGAGACGTTTCATAAATGGAATCTTTGGTTTTGGATGATTCTGGTTGGGTTTGCCACATGAATGTCAACCTTTGGAAAATCCTACTTTGGATTGCTGTCAGTTTTATGAAGTGTGAGGAAGATTTGGGATGAACCAGTTACCTTCATGGGTAGTGTGTTGAAACCAAAAAGAATATTTTCTGAGGAGTGGAGAATGTGTATTTTTTTCTTTTTGTGGTATTGATACATGTTCCTTTGTAGATGTGGAGAATTAGGAAAATATAAGGAAATGTAATGAAGACAACTCTCAGCTATATGTGTGGATACACACATATATACACACACATTAGTTGGGCCGTTTGTAAAGATTTCTGCGTTTTTCCCTCCCTTTGTAAATAATGACCACTTTCCTAGCTAACAGTTTAATTGCAAACAACATTGGTTGAGACGAAGTAACTTACTCTTTTTGGGTGGTGATTTGTTCTCATAGAGTCAGAAGTAGAAACATACTTTGAGAAAATGCTTCATTTTTATTTACTGTTTAATATTTAATGTGAATGTTCAGAACAGTTTGATTGTTTGATATAAATCTCAATTATACATTCCGGTAATTATAAATTCCTATACAGCAGGACCATTTTTTAAATCTTGTATCATGCATAATGGTAGGCATATTGTCAGCATTGGTGAATGATTGGCAAAGTCACATTTCAATTTCAGTTTTTATAAAATAAATATCACACAATTGCCTAGTAAAAAAACTAAAATGGTATAAAAGGGGATACAATGACAGGAACTTCCCTCCTCCTCCATGCCCTTAGTCTCCTTTCTTAGAAAAAAGTTACTGTAATAGTTAGCTGCATGTATGACCATCTAGAATATTTTGGATGTACCTATGGATTCTTTTTTTTTTTAAACAAAAATGGAACCCTTTATACTTACTGTTCTGTCCTTGACTTTTTTTTTTAAAATGCAACGTCTCGTAGAATTTCCCTTTATCAGCACATTGAGGTCTGCTTCATTATTTAAAGGCTGTCTAGTGTTTTGTTAAATGGTTTTTCTATCAGTCATTTTAGCCTATTAGTGGATATTTAAGTTATAACGAAGATGTATTGAATAGCTTATGAATCTGTTTAGATATGGAATATCTTTATCAAATGATTTGTACATTTTAAATATAGATATATTGCCAAAATTCTTTCTTTCTTTTTTTTTAAAGAAAAAGGTGCAGGCAAGATTGAAGGTGAGTAGGCAGGCAGGCAGAAGAAAGAGAAGGAGGAAGCATTTTTATTTTTCAGTTGTTCATCTTGGTTGTTCCCCCTGGTCCTAATACCCAGGTCCTTGGGATGTATGTGGGTTACATCTGGCTGGAGGTGGCAAACCCTACTGCTACTTCACCAGAGTGCACTACATTACCAAATTTCTGAACCTCATTTTCTTAACCTCTGAAGTACTTCTGTGAGTATTATCTGAGTTCTGGTATGTTGACTCATAAAAGCTAAAATTTTGAGATCTCTTACTAAATAGCTAAACTTTAGTTTTTAGATGCTAAGAACTATTTTTTAGCACACGGTGAGTTCATTTCATCCTGATGTATTTCAACCCAATGTATTTGTTTCTGTCTTAAAAGAACACATATTTATCCTTCTATTGTTTGGAGGTCAGAAATCCTAAATGGGTTGATAGGGCTGTGTTCCCTCTGGAGGGTCTCAGGAATAATTTGTTTCCTTGTCTTTTCTAGCTTCAGGAGGCCTCCTCAATTCTTTGGTTTGTGGCCCCATCATCCAATTCGAAGGCCACAGTGTAACATCTTCCAGTTCCTTTCTGCCTCTCTACTTGTATTGTCATGTTTTCTGTGTCTTTGAACCTCTTGCCTGCCTCTTAAAAGGACCCTTTTGATTACATCAGACCCACATGTATAATCCAACATAATCTGATTTTAAGGTCCTTAATTCAGTCACATCTGCAAAATCCCTTTGCCAAATAAAATGATGTATTCACAGGTTCTGGGGATTAGGATGTGGACTTGGTAAGGGTATATAATTTCATGCTGCCACACCCAGGAAGTAAATTATGTGTCTTGGTCAATTTGAGCTGCTCTAACAGAATATCATAGATTGGTTGACTTTTAAACAACGGATATTTATTTCTCTCAGTTCTAAAGACCTGGAAGTTGAAGATCATGGCTCTGGTAGATTCAGTGTCTGATGAGGACCGGCTCACTGACAGTTATCTTCATGCTACGTCCTCACATGCCTATTTTTCAAGGGCACTAATTCCATTTATGAGGACTCTTACCTTCATGACCAAATCACTTCCCAAAGGTCCCACCACCTACTGTCGTCATCTGTGTTATATTTTAACATATGAATTTTGAGGGGCTAAAAAATTCTACCTGTAGCATTGTATGTATTTTATAGATGAAAACATTTCATACATGAAGTCAGAGATGCAGTAACTTGCTAAGATCAAGTTACAGTAAGCGGCAGAGGATTTGATCACAGGTATCTGGCAATCTATTTCTTTAACTATGACACTCCTGCTATCTCTGGCAAGTCATTTAAGTTTTCTAATTAAGCCTCATGGTCAGTAGCATCAGTTCACCAGTTCCTCATGCCTGCTGTGAAGATCAAATGAAACATAGCCCTTATATTATATAAATGTAAGATGGTTTACCTTTGAAGAATTCCTCATAGCAGTAAAGAGTCTGTGAGTTCAACCCCAACTTTGTTTTTCTTTTTATATTTCTAGTTATCTTTGCTTTGATCATTTTCATTGTAGTACATGGGGATTATTTTTAGCAATTTGTAGGCTATAGCTGTTACCGTGGTTTCCTCAAATTCTGTGACTTAGACTCCCCTAAGATTTGTTTGTTGTGATTTAGGTATTATTAAGTATCTTTTGGAATACCTGAAAGGACAAAAACTCCCTTTTATTTACATATTTATTGGTGCAAGCAGGAATGAAGATGAGTAGGCAGGCAGTAAGAGAGAAGGAAGAATTTTATTTTTTATTTAGTTGTTCATTGTGGTTATTTCCCCCTGCTCCTGGATCGTGAACCTGAGTCCTGGGTCGTATGTGGAGATTGCCTGCCAGAGGCTGTGGACGTAACCACTAACTCATCAGGGTGTGCCAGAAATTCCCTTTTAGAAGGAAAACTTTTATCATTATCCTATTGTCATTTGAGTCTGAACCTGGTGGTAAATTTGAGGGTGGATTTTGACTTTTGGTTTCAGAAGAACCCATTTGCAGCTCTTCAATAGACACATTTGGCCTGCTAACCAAAGACATTCACTAATTCAGCACATTTATTGAGCATCTTTTATGTGCCAGTTACTTTCTAGGTTCCAGAGACGGCTAATAAGACTTGGTCCATGTTGTCAAAGAGCTTACTATTCAAGTAGGGAAGGAGAATTCACACATGTAGAACATATGAAAAGATGGTTCAAATGTATTAGGTGTCATTAAGGAAGAGTGACTTAGAAGTCACTTTTACAGGATGGTCAGGGAAGGTTTTATTGGAGATGTGACTTTTAGGAAAGACCTGATCATTAATAGTACTTGGGGAAATAGACCTCCAGATAAGGGAAATGGGGAAAAAAAGAAAGGAGGGTGGCATGTTCGAGGTATAGATAGAATGCCGGTGTGACTGGAGTGAACTGGTAGATGATGGTAGGGGAGAGATGCCCAATCCTGTGGGGCCTTGTAGGCCATAGAAATGTGTGGATTTTAAGTGTAAGCACCAGATGCCTTATGCTAGAAAGTCACATGGTCCGATAGAAGTGTTTAAGAGATAACTCTTGACTCTGGTGTGAAGACGAGATGGCAGTGATTGTAGGGACCCAAGAGGGAAAAGCAGACCATTTAGGAGACTAATTGCTGAAGATGAGGTGAGAGGTGGCTTAGATTTGGTGTTATTGACATGGAGAGATGAAAAGACATTGACAATTTGGGACAAAGTTTGGATGTAAAACAAATGCTGATTTATTGATACATATTGGATGGAAGGGTGTGGAATGAGAACTCAATGGTGACTCCGTGGCGTTGGTTTGTGAAAATAGCATTTGCTTAATATCTGAGGTTTTTTGGACTGAAATTGATAAAACCAGAAGTCTTTAAGAACTAAATGTGTACAATAAAGAGAGTTAAATTAATCTCATTTGGTATTTCATACAGTGGTTCTCAACCAGCAGCGATTTTGCTCCGGCAGCAGGTATTGGGCAATGTTTGGAGACATCCTCAGTTGTCTCTGTGGGACGATGCGGGGTTGTGTTACTGGCTAGTGGCTAGAAGCCTGGTGCTGCTAAATACCTTACAACACATAGGGAAGTCCCCTGCAAGAAGTCCCTGGAACAAAAAGTCAGTAGTGCTCACATTGGGACAGATTCAGTAGTTGAAAGTTTGGTCTAATAGGAGCTCTGAATTCTCGTAAAGTGAAAATAGATCAGGCACAAGCCATTTAGCCAATATGCCTCCCTCTTGGTTCTGTGTGCTCCTCAGAAGTATCTGAGATCAATATTCTCTTTTGACATATTTTGTATTCTCTCTGCTGAAATGGTTAGACTTCAATAGCTGAGATCAATATTCTCTTTTTGACATATTTTGTATCCTTTCTACTGAAATGGTTAGACTTTCTGTGTTATATTTATTGATTGTTTTAGGCCTCAGTGGAACTGCGCTAGGAAAACCAAAGAACTTACGAAATGATCTTTTCCAACAAGCAATCCCTAATCTCTTGACGTTAGTGATAAAACCATTAGCAAATAACTCAAAGGTTAGAAGAATAAAGTTCTAACCATTAAAGGAAGAATATGATATTCTTTAATCTGTTGGATCTTGTGAGGGATTAAGACATCTTCATGACTTAACCTTCATGCATTATTGGTCAGAGAGAGAAGGGTGAAAAATGGAAAGACCATTTTTTTCTTTCCTTTTTTTTTTTTCTTTAAAGGAAAGGTGCAGGCAGGAATGAAGATGAGTAGGCAGGCAGGCAGGAAGAGAGGAGGAAGAAGCATTTCATTTTATTGTTCACATCAGTTCTGTCCCCTCCCATCCTCCATATAAACCCGGGTCTTTGAGATGTATGTGGACTGCATTCCTTTGGAGATGGCTGATCTAACTGCCACTCCACTGGGGTTTACTGTACGAATGTTTCTTTTTTCTTTTTTTCCTACAACCACCCCCTTATCTTCCTTATCCCTTTTTTGCAAATTTCCTTTGACTATCTTCTGTTCAAGAGCAGAGCAGGGTGCACCCTGATGGCTTAGTGGTCTAGTACACCTGGGAACAATCCCACGTACATCTCAAGGTCCTGGGTTCAAGACGCAGTGTTGGGGGAGCAGCTCATGTGAACAACCAAATGAAAATAAAGTGCTTCCTCCTCTCTCATCCTGCCTGCCTGCTCACCTTCATTCCTGCCTGCACCTTTCCTTAAAAAAAATAAAAAGAGTGGAGCAGCATGCTGACAAGGACTTTTACCTGTATCACCTGCCTGCTGGCTGGCCCCAGAGTGGGACTTTAGGAAGCTTTTCATGCCAAACATGCAGGGTGATAGAGAAGCCCAGTAGCGAAGAGTGGTCCGCTAGAAGCTAAGAAAGTATCCATAGGACAGCTCCTCCTTGACTCAGAAACAGGCAGCTTGGGCCTTCTCTGAAATGGGAAGCCAAGGGATTCTTCTATCCTGTTATCATTGAAGCCACTGGTGGACTTTATCTCATGAGACTGTTCACTTCAAAAGACCCATCATGTTGCTTGTCTGCTTCCTTTGATTACAGTCCAAGAATAGTGTGACTCAAAATACCGAGGTTTGGCCCCCTTTAAAAAAGAATCAGCTGAAAGAGACATTATTCTAGTGGGATTCAGGAATGGAAAATAGCGGAGGATGTTTTCACACCATATGATAATCCTGGACCAGAAACGGGCCATGCGGGTCTGCTCCATGTTTGTGCTGCCTCTACCTTAGAGTCGCCTGCTCCTCATCACTTGGCCCTGTCCTCTGCTTCCTCGTCTAGGGTAGCTTCCTGAAATTTGCGTTTTTCCGGGCCTTCTGTTTCAGACAGATTGGTGGAAACCCCTCAGGATTTTGTTCTGGTCTGTCCTGAACAGTGGGGGTCAGAATCTTCTCCTCTTTTCAGATGGCCAGACTATGAGAATGTAAGGGTTAATTATGGTGCTGTGGCTGGTGAAGCCCTTTGGTGAGTTCTAATTTTAACATGAGTGTATTTACTGTTCTTAGGTGCCATATAAAAAAGTAACATACCCCTCTCTTCCCCCCCAATGTGCTTAGGCGTAGTCTGTTAAAATAATAAGTAGTGATTGGATGAGTAGTAGAGGTTCCCTCCCCCACCACTGCCTTTTGCTCATAGAAACCCAAGTAAAAGCCTCTTTTGTTTTGTGATAGTGGTGGGAAGGGCATTATATGGAATTAATAGGCAATTCAAGGTTGAGGATGACTCAGACAAGCAGAAAGATGAAAGAACCCATATTGTGTGCCTTCAGTTATTACTCAACAGCTCCTGAGCCTTTTCAGCCTTGGGCTCAAGTGCATTTAACCTGGGAAACTATTTTGTTTAGTGCAGGACTGTTTTCAGTTTGACCTATATAAGCCATCAGAGCCACTATGAGTCAGCTTTTCAGGGAACCTATCTTTAATTGTTTCAAGTTAGCTCTAGTTTGTATGATGCTATTTTTTTTCTGATCTGTCACTGCCTTAAAGTGATTGAATTTTCTGGCATTGGACAAACATTTGGCTTTTTGTGCCTGGGGTAATCTAACAGGCCGATTTCTTACTAAGTTGACCTTATGTTTTCCCTGGCACCTCCTGGCCATACCACCCTTGAGTTTGTCCTAGAGATGGTATAGCACAGAAGTGCTGCTGACAACTGACTGAATTTTTCTGGGGAGTTCTGAGTTTTCTGGGGAGTTGCTGCTTTGGAAGGACCTCCCATGAAATTATTTCTTTCTGAGGTTAGAAGTGCTAAATGTACTTGAGCACATTTGATGGGTGATGGGAAGCCAGAGGAAAGCTAATGGATGGGACCATGATGAAGGGAAAGAAAACAAGGATATAGAGTTTTAGGCAAGAAGAGTTGGAAAGATGGGAAGGGACCTGGGGATTTTGGGAGGCAGGAAAGGATGGATGCTTCCTGGGAGGATGTTTTGTTGATTGTGCCCCTCTTTCAGTGGCTTTGGCCAGCAATTAAGAGGCTCTGTTTGACCAGTTTGTGTGGTCAGTTTGGTGGTGATTGGAGTTCTTGGGCAGAAAAATATGAATGCCAGTCGTAGATGAGCACCTGACCTCTTCCTTGACTTTCGTTTTTGTTTTTATAAAGGAAAGGTGAAGGTGAGTAGGCAGGATGATCCTGCTTTCTGATAGCCTCTGGACTTTTTAAATTCCCCTTGCTGATTGTCGTCTATCTGAAACTTGGTCTTTGCTAGCTTTCCCTTTGAATTTGACTCTAGATGTTAAAATGCTTGATAAGAACAGTCGGAACCCGGTTCTGGCATGTAGTGATGACTCTCCAGATTCAAGTTAAGAGACAACATAATCCTGTACGACTGAGTTCAATCCCTTCTGTTTAGTGACGATGTCATCTACATAACTAAACTCTGCCATAATTGTAACATTTTCTTTTACAGAACTTAGTTCTGTTTTACATGTATCATTCAACAGCAGTCAGAAACATTTATTGCTTGTCAGTTATGTGCCTTATTAGTTTGAGTAATCTCTCTGAAAAAAAGTTGTAAAATGTGAATTCAAAGGTTAAGTGAGTCTGGGGAGGGGTGGCAGGGGCCTTCATTCCAGGAAAGCCCCACTCTCCTTTCTGTCCTTGAGTAGAGGTGTTTGAAGATTCCTTAATTCTTTTTTACATACCCATTTTGCTTAGTAGGTCACAGGGAACACTATTATTTTTCCCCCATGTCTCAGTCAACTCTTATTTAATACCTTGATTATTTGGAAAGCCCATCGTCTGCTTACCTTTTCTTTTCTCTGCCTCTTCTTTTCGTCTCTCTTCTCTTTCCTTTCCTTCTCTTTTTCTTCCTTTTTCTTTTGCTGTCTTTCCTCTTCCATCTCCCTTTTCATGAATTAAGAAGTTAAATCTGCCTCTGCCTGGGAAGAGTTTCTAGAACTAAGTAAATGATTTTTTTAAGGTACTGTTTTAGATTATGTATGACATTTCTCTTCATTACCACAGAAAGTTGAGTTTACGGTTTTGTTTTGTTTTTTTTTAAAGGAAAGGTGAAGGTGAGTAGGCAGGCAGGCAGGCAGGCAGGCAAGAGGAGAAAAGAGGAAGAAGCACTGTATTTATTTAGTTCATCTTGGTTGTTTCCCCTGGCCTCTGGTCTTGAACCTGGGTCTTTGGGATGTACGTGGATTACATCCAGTGGCCTTATCTGCTAGGTCACCAGGGGTGTACCAGGTTTTTTTCTTTTTTTCTTTTGTTTAAGGATGACCTAAAAAGCTTTTGACTTTAAAGTGATGCCTGCCTTGACTACCATATTTAAAAGAGCAACCCCTGCCTGCAACCTGTAGTCCCAGTCTCTCCTCTGATTTTTCTTCACACTGCTTATCACCATTTGACAGAACATGTCTTAAAAAAAAAAATCAGCTCTATTGGGATGTAATTTGCACAAGATTTTATGGATGCATTTTTAGGATGGACAATTCTGTGTGAGTTTTTGATAAGTGTTTACACCTATGAAACCTCTGTCACAATCAAAATGTAGGTCATTTCTGTCACTCAGAAAGGTTTCCGTGTGCATTTAGGAAGTGAGTCCCCCACGATCATTGATCTGGTCGCTGTCACTATAGATTTGTATAGTTTTTGTATAGAATTTTGTATCAATTTTTTTTGTGGTATAATTTGTAAAATATAAAATTGACTATTTAAAAATGAACAGCTTAATGGTAATTAGTACATTTACCATATTATAAAACCATATCTCTGTCTAGTTCAAAAGCGTTGTATCACCCCAAAAGAAAACTATATGCCTGCTAAGCAGTCCTGACAAATGTGTTCCATGGTGATTTTTTTTTTGTTTTTTTAATACAACTTTTGTTATTTTCCAATTATAAAAATAATACTCAGCAAATTGAAATACTGAAAATATAAAGAACTATAGAAAAGTATAAAAAAATTTTACCTAAATTTTACAATAAAGGAAAGCCACTACTGTTGCAATCCTTTTTAATGTTGCATTTAGTTAAAACCGCCCCCTTCATTGTGATATATTTAATTACCATACAATTCACCCATTTGTTTATTTAAAGAGAGGAAGAAAGGAAAGAAGAGGAGGCAGACGCATTTGAAGGAGGAAAGGAAAGGGAAGGGAGGGTTGGAGGGAAGGAAGGAAGGAGGAAGCATATTTATTTATTTAGCTATTAGTGTTTTCATCCAACTCCAGATCTTGAACCAGGGTCCTTGGGTTTTACATGGTCTGCAAGTCAGCTTCTCAGTGTGAGCCGCAAGGGTGTGCCTCAGTTCACCTATTTAAAGCATATAGTTCAATAGCTTTTTAGTATATTGACAGAGTTTCAGAACATTTACCTCGAGCAGTAATTTTTGCTTCTTTTCATCCGCGTCAAGAATAGTGTTTGTTATAGAGCAGGTACTCAGATAATAGTTACAGAGAGAACGAAATATGCTAATGAAATAAGTCAATTTAATCATTAATTCAGCAAACATTTAATGAGTGTCTACTGCGTGCTGTCAGTTGAAGGATATGCAAGTAGTGTTAAGACACTGAACTTGTCCTTGGGAAGAAAGACAGTCTGGTGCTGATAGAAGACATATGCATAGAAATAAGGCAGTTGATGTCAAAGCAGCAGAGAAGGATGTGTAAATTCAGAGGCAAGTGTTATTGCTGGTGGAGTTACTGTTGTTATTGACTTTCAGTAGTTATGTGTTCTGTTGTCACTTTACCCGGGCTTCACTGTCACATTCTGTACAGAATAGAAACCAGGCTCCTTCCATTCTTCAACCTCAGACCTGGAGGTTTCCTTCTCCAGCTGTGCCATCTTTTAATATCCTCTGCATAAACTGAGAAGAGCATTATAATGGGTCTCTGTTAGAGTAATAATTCTGAGTCACATCACATCATTCTTCAAAAAGAATGTATATTTCTTATACATAGACTATAATGCAGTTTTTTTGTCTTTTGTTTTTTTTGAGTAAAAGAAGCACTTTATTTAAGGAAAGGTACAGGCAGGAACAAAGGCAAGTAGGCAGGCACGCAGGAAGAGAGGCAGTAGAAGCTCCCTGTTTATTGACTTGTTCGTCGTTGGTTGTTTCCCTGGTTTGGGGTCTTGAACCTAGGATCTTGGGACGTATGTGGTCTGCACCTGGTTTACCCTGCTGGGGCACCAGGGTGCACCACTTAATTTATTTTTCTCTAGTTGTGCATCTCGGTTGTTTCCCGCAGCCCAGGACACAAACCCCAGTCTTTGGAATGTATGTGAACTGTGCTTTGGCTGAAGGCAGTTGACCAAACTATTACTTTACCAGGGCACACCTATATATTCAACGACCTTATAGCAGCTTTTTTTTTTTCCAATTGAAAAGATAAATCCTTTTGAGGGAGGGGAGTGGTTAAGTATTGAGTAAGTCTCTTCCTTGTCTCGTTATTGCTAATCTTTCACAAGGCATTCACTGGAAACCTTCATGGTTTCTACTTGGTATAATGGAATGAAATCCGGTGGTGGTGGTGACTCTGGCCTAGGGGCAAGCACTCTAGCATTTATTACATGCCTCCACTGTCTCAGTACTTGATGAGCATGATCTCATTTAATCCTAAATACAGCAACCCTGTGAGGTAGATTATGTTGTTATCCTCATTTTACAGGTGAGAAAACTGAGGCGCAGAGAAGCTAAGGTAACTTCTTTAAGGTTTTTCTAAAGTCAGTGAGTGGTAGAGGCAGGTTGGTGGAACCCTTAGCAATGATACACTGTTCCCTCCTGTAGAGAGAATGTACACATTCTGTTCTGGGTTCCTTCAGGTTTTGGACAAATGGGTACTGATTTCCTATCACGTATGAGGCCCAGCGCTGGCGCTACAGTGGTGTACAAGGCAGACTCCTGCCAACATGGAGTACATTCTTCTTGGGAATCTCAGACCTGGGAACCATGTGAAAATGTTCGCAGAGGTGGGTTAAGAGCAAGAAAAGGCTTTCAGTAAATTGCCCATAGC
The DNA here is from genome assembly GCA_004363575.1 of Solenodon paradoxus. Classification (NCBI taxonomy): domain Eukaryota; kingdom Metazoa; phylum Chordata; class Mammalia; order Eulipotyphla; family Solenodontidae; genus Solenodon; species Solenodon paradoxus. The sequence continues at coordinate 21,637 of RJWH01005831.1, forward strand.
GTGAATGAGGTAGAGGCGGACTCAAGATAGCTCTCCTGTCTTTTGTCTAGCCTGGTGCTTTTATTGCTAAGTCCCAGAGCCTTTACCAAGCTTATGTTTTGTTTTTATTTTTTGTTTGTTTGTTTGTTTTAAAGTTGGCCAGGCATGAGCATGCCATGACACTTATAAGGGGGTGGTGGTGCTGCAGCTCCCATCTGGAAGCTCCTTGGAAGAGTCCCGTGAGGATGATGTGGGTCTTGAGGATGACTCGGTTATTTCCAGCCTGTCCTCAGAATAATTCAGCTTTGCTTTGGAAAGCTTTTCATTCAGGTATGAATGGATTGCTGAAGAGGGTAAGTTGCATAAGAACATAGACTCTGATCCTGGACCTAAAAATGACTTTAAAGAAGTTGTTGTGTGGATCATCTCTGCACAGAAACATAGTCTTTCCAAACGCTGGAGTAGGAGGGACGCTGCAGTGTCTGAGGCCACCTGTCAGAAGCGCCACTGATAGTTGTAAGACCTGGGAGGAGAATTCCTGACTGCTCAAGTAATGGTACACTTTGGGGACATTGGAATGGAAGAAAGTGATCTTTGCCTTCACCAAATGTGCTTAATGTGTTTGTGAAGCCAATCTCGTGATGTCAGTGTGTTAAGAAAACATTTGATTGAGAAATGATTGTGTTTTCGTGTGAGACTCTGGACACATGTAGATAAACACAAAGATATACATCCTTTTTAGGATAGAATAAATAAAATATACTAAGCTGACTGGGTTGGGGAAACAGGTTTCACGGAACTTTCTGGCAATAGGGATTTCCTTTTGGAATGGAACCTCCTTACTATTTGGACTTTAAAAATAGATGAGTCTGTCTGACATAGTTGAAGTAAACTATCTGAAAATTAAGCCATCGACTTACATTATTGCCTTCAGTCCTTTTTTTATTTATTGAAGGAATACTGTATCATGACATTCTGTAGGATTAAGGTATGTGCATCATTGTAAATCAACATCTGCATAAAATACATTTTATTAGGTTTATTTACTTTTACCACCCGAGTTCCTTTTAACATGATGACTTGGCCCTGGGCTTTCAAGAAAGAGTTCCCTTACCTTCCACATCTCCTTTTCCCTTCCCAGGAGGAAGACATCACCTAAGTTTTCTCTGATGTGACCCTTTATCCTTAAGTTAGTACCAGACGCATACATATCTGTTGATTAGATGAAATAATCAAGTTCTAGTTTCCTTTTGGGATAATGGTCCCAGTTTTGATAACAGTGAGGATCTTACTTGGTTTCTCTGAGTTCTCTCTCCTTTTAAACTCAGCCCAAAATGGTAAGACAGCACAATAAACCAGGGACCACCCTGATAAAGCAATTAATAGGAACTTAACTTTGAGAAAAACTCAGACTTAGACTAGTATTAGAAGTCCTGGAATGAGCGACTTCTGAGCAGACAGACAGGCATAAACCCAGCTGCGGGGGATTGTTTTCCCAGTGGGTTGGTCTTTAATAATGGGTCTTATTTATTGAGTGTTTACTACATGCCCAGGCTTCTGCTGTGCCCTCTATACACTTTATCTCATTTAGTTTTATCAGTATCCGGAGGGGTTGTTATCTCCTATCCCTCAGGCTTCTGGTTAAATAACTTTTCCAAGGCCCCCTAGTGGCAGAACCAGGAGTAGAATCCAGGTATTTCTGGCTTGTCTGAGGTTCTAGGTTTAGCAAGCTTGGGGAAGGTGGCAGGCAGACACTGGGGAGGGCTGACTCTGATGTCAGTTCTGCTTTTGCTGTTGTTTAAGGGCTGAGGACCCTTTCAAACATGGAGAATTGGGTGGGGTGGCCAGGCACTGAGTCAGGGAGCTTATTTCTCTCCAGAAATGGAGCAAAGTGGGATCATTGATTGTAAACAGGAAGGACAAGTAGAGCTGGAACCTGGCCTCCTGGCCCCTTCCTTCTCTAATCAGAGGGAATCTTCTTATCTTCTCTTTACCTTTTCCTCCCCTTACTGAAAACCAGTCTGTCTACCACCTAGGCCTAGACTGTGGTCTGGTTTAGGGAAAATGCCCAGAGGTTAAGGATGAATTGAGTAGTACAATAGGGAAAAAATAATATGAAAGGCAGAAGAAAGAAAAATGACATTTTCTCATTTATCTAATTATTAGCAACTACTGCCCAGTCAGGAAGGAAAATATGTTTATAATCCTTTTTTTTTTTTTTTTTTTAAAGAAAAGGTTCAGGCAGGCAGGAAGGAGTGGAGGAAGAAGCATTTCACTTTATTTTTATTTAGATGTTCACACTGGTTGTTTTCCCAGAACCTGGGACTTGAACCCAGGGGTATGTGGCCTGTGCTCCTTCAGAGGTGATTGACCTAACTGCTCATTTTACGTGTGAAAAAAATGTAGTCAGTACATGTTTAATGATTACCCAGGACTTTTAGTCAGTAAAAAGACTAGTCTAAGACTTGAGCTCCTCCTCCCAGAATTCTTTGCACTGGGCATTTGCCTAACACACGAAGGAATGTGTGTGTTTAACATACATCGGGATACCAAATGCCAAACTAATCTCTCCACACAATGACAGGGCTATTTTATTTTGTCCTGAATTCCAGAATTGATATGTACATCATTACATCATTTGTACATTAGGTCCTGAGACATTTAATTCCATATCTACAGGCTCCCAAGTGCCCCTTTTGGGTGCCCACTCTTAGAGATTCTGCATAGCATTGTTTTGTGGGCTGACAGACTCCTGACACACCAGGTTTCCATCTGAGAAACCCCTCTGTCTAGTCGTCCCCAGGACTGTGTGAGAAGGTGAGTGGCTTCTGCAGCTGGCCATCCTGACCTTAGATATTTGACTCCTTGCTGGTAGAGGTTTATGGAGCACTTGTTTTGTTTCTCTTCTGGCCACCTTAGCAGCTTGGGACCTGGCTGGCTGAGTGACTGGTTCAAACTGAACTGTTCTGTGTAACTTTTTATTCCTCTGGGTTGTCTGGGAGATGAGTGAGCCTATCACCAAGTGTATTGAATGCTGCTGGTATTAACCCCTTTGGAGGTAGAGCTTGGAGACAAGTGATTAAAGTACCTAGCAAAGTGACTGGCTTGCACTCATTCATTCCCAGAATGCGAGTCCCTATTATGTGTCAGGCTGTATCCTAAGTGCTAGGGATGCATAGATTGACACTGTCCTGCGTTCTTGGATCTAGTGAGCAGCAGTGTCACTGCAGTAGGCATTCAGTAAGTTATTAGTGCCACCATTAGCATTAAGGCTCTTAATAGTGTAACGAGAGACATTATTAATAGAATAATGAATGGTCTACCATCTTGATGAGCTCATCGGAAATGAGGGCTTATCATATGATTACACTCAGTGGGACTGGCTACATTATACATTTCTCTGCTCTTTATCAAATCAGTGAACTCTTGAGAGTAAGGTTTTATTTTGTTTTTTTTTCCTCCCCCACTCCCCGCCTTATGGGTAAAGGATACTTGGTCAAGGTTGATTATTCCTTAAGCTGGAGTTGTCATTGCTTGGCTTAGGAGCTTTGACCCTGGAGTTCTGTGTTCTGAGAGAGGCCGAATGCATCTTTCTGTAGCTCCAATTTGAGATCTCCCTGGTATCAGTTCTCTTCCTGGTCTGACATTTTATAAGGACTTCAGTGTTCTTTAAACTGTAAAGAGAGGAATTATCATGTTTGACCTTTAAGTCTTTTTAAAAATAACAACTGTATTGAGAAATAATTCCCATACTATAAAAATATATCCAGTTAAAGTCTAAAATGCAGTTTTTAGTCAAAGTTGTGCCAACCTTGTCATTATCTAACTTCAGAACATATTTATTACCCCAAGGAGAAATTCTATACCCATTAGCAGTCACTCCCTTGTCCCTCCTTCCTCCAGCCTCTGGCAACCATTAATACACCTTTTCTCTACGAATGCCTGTTGTGTACATATCATAGAAATGGAATCTTCAACTGTATTAACATTCCGTGTCTCATTTCGTTCACTTAGCATAATGTTTTTGAGGTTCTTCTACATTATAGCATGCATCATTTATTCATGATTGAATACTGCATTGTAGGCATAGAATGCATTTTGTTTATTGAATCATTCATCTGTCGATGGACGTGTGGCTTGTTTCTACCTTTTGGTTGTTATGAATAGTGCTGCTTTGCACATTCATGCTTAAATTTTGCGTAGATGCCTGTTCTCAGTTCTCTTGGCTGTGTACCTAGGAGCGGAATTCCTGAGACATGTGGTAACTCTATGTTTAAATTTTTAAAAAACTGCTGCACTTTTTTCCTGAGTGGCTATGCCATTTTACTAGAGGGAACACCAGTAGTGGATGTGTGTCGTAATTTCTCCGTGTCCTTACCAACACTTATTAATAATATCTGTTTAATCATAGCCATCTTAGTGGGTATGAAGTGATAATCTCATTGTAGTTTTGATTTGCATTTCCCAATAGTGTCATTTTTTTTATGTGCTAATTGGCCATTTGTGTATCTTTTTTTGAGAATGTTTATTTCAGATATTTTGCTTAATTAATTAGATTTTTTTTTTCTCCTTACTGAGTTTTAAGAGTTCATTGTATATTCTGGTCATTAGTCCCTTATCAGACACATGATTTGCAAATATTTTTCCCATTCTTTGATTGTCTCACTGTCTTAATAGTAACCTGCAAATTGAAGGTTTTATATAGTTCATTTAATATATATATTTTTGTTGTTGTTGTATTGCTTTGGTTGCAAATCTAAGAAACCTTTGCCTAATTCAGGTCACAAAAGTTTACTTTTGTGTTATCTTCTTCAAAGAGTTTTATAATTCTAGCTCTTTCATTACAACTTAGTTCTTTTTTTTTTCTTTTTAAGGAAAGGAGCAGGAATGAAGGAGAGCAGAGTTAGGATGAGAGAGAAGGAAGAAGCACTTTATTTAGTTTAGTTATTCATCTTGGTTGTTCCCCCAGCCCCTCAGCCCTGGAATATATATGGACTATAACAGCTGAAGGTGGTTGACCAAAGTGCTGCTCCACCAGGGTGAGCCAAGAACTAAGTTGTTTTTTGGTTTTTGTTTTTTTTTAAGAGAGAAAGGAAGGATATACCCAGGGGACACAAAATCTCTAATCAGAAAAAATATCTGCACCCCTGTATTCACAGCAGCGCAGTTCACAATAGCCAAGACATGGAAGCATCCTAAGTGCCCAACAACAGATGACTGGATAGAGAAGCTGTGATATATATACTCAATGGAATTCTGTGCAACTACTAAAAAAAAACCCAATAAAATTGTGCCCTTTGCAACAATCTGGATGAAATTGGAGGAGATCATGTTAAGTGAAATAAGTTAGAAAGAAAAAGAGAGTGGTTTCACTCAGACGTGGAATATAATGAAATGAAATAAATAAATAGATAAACCCAGCAAACACTCTCAGGACACAAGATGATGCCTGCCAGCAGGGGTGGGAGTTGGGAATGATGGAAGAGGGGAACAGGTGATGGTAAAGGACACTGGAACTCTGGTGGAGGGTGTGGTGTGAAATATAGATTGAGATACAGTATCAGTATTCAAAAACGAATATAGCATTGTGAACAAAAAATAATAAGTATCAATAATTTTTAAAAAATTATAAAAAGAGATAGCGAGAGGAAAAAGAAACATTTTTGAAGGAAGGAAGGAAGAGGAGGGAGAAACATCTTTATTTAGTTGTTTATTCTTGGTTTTTCACCCTGGTCCCAGGTCTTGAACCTGGGTCATTGAGCTGTATGTGCTGTATATACATGCCAGCATCTCAGCCCCTTGAAGCACAAGGGAGCCCAGTAACTAAGTCCCTTCGTTTTGTTTAAAGAAAGGTGCAGGCAGGAATGAAGGCGAGCAGAGGCAGGCAGGCAGGAAGAGCGAGAAGGAAGCATTTTATTTAGTTATTCATCTTGGTTTTCATCCTGGCCCCTAGGTCTTGAACCTGGGTCCTTGGGATATGTGACCTGCACTCTCAGCCAAAGGCAGCTGACCAGTCCACTTCTCCACAGGGCATGCCAACAACTAACTCTTACACTGACTAAGGCTTTCTAAGTTCTTGTTAGCTGTTTACCAGGGTAAGGGCTGCAGGGCAGGCTGTTATCCTGGGCTTCTTGTCCATGCCGCCTTGCTGAGTTGGTCAAGGATCTTGACTCTGGGAAGCACTTACTCTTCTTACAGGTGTTTCCAGCTACTTTGCAGTTTCTATATTTCTTTCTTTTTTTTTTTGTTTTTTTGTTTTTTGGAAGGTAACAAATGAAGAGGACTTTATTAGGAAGTTGGACTGCAAACCTGACCAGCATCTGAAGGTGGTTTCCATTTTTGGAAATACTGGTGATGGAAAGTCTCATACCCTCAACCACACTTTCTTTTATGGCCGTGAAGTTTTTAAAACCTCCCCTGCCCAGGAGTCCTGCACCGTGGGAGTGTGGGCAGCATATGACCCAGTCCATAAAGTAGCAGTGATAGACACAGAAGGGCTTTTGGGGGCTACGGTGAATCTAAGCCAGAGAACACGGCTGCTGCTTAAGGTCCTGGCCATCTCAGATCTTGTCATCTATCGAACTCATGCAGACCGACTGCATAATGACCTCTTCAAGTTCCTTGGGGACGCCTCAGAGGCTTATCTGAAGCACTTCACCAAGGAGCTCAAGGCTACCACTGCCCGCTGTGGCCTGGATGTCCCTTTGTCCACCCTGGGCCCTGCTGTTATCATTTTCCACGAGACTGTGCATACTCAACTACTGGGCTCTGGTGAGTAGTGAGGTACTGTGTCACAGATTGACCTTTCTGGGTACAAGGTAGCAGCCATTGGGCTACAGCAGTAAACTTGGTGGTAGAATGCCAGAAGATTCTCTGCGTGGGCAAAACATTAGGAAGTGTTTCAAGAAGGATGGCGTGGTCAACCATGTCAATATCTGCTTATGGTCAGGATGAAGATCAAGAATTGCCGACAGACTTTGGCGAGCCCCTACACCTCCTTGGTGACCTGCATAGACTTATTTCCCAGGGATGGTGGGCATGAAAGCCTGATCAGAGTGGGGTCAAGAGAGCTAGGAGGAGAATTTAAGTATCGAGTGTATTCAGTTCTTTTAAGGACTGCTGCTCTAAAAGGAAGCAAATGAATTGATGGCCATTGGGAGATTTTGAGGAGTTTTCTCTTTTTCAGATGTGAAGTACCACAGATATTTGTGTACTGATGGGAATCATTCATTAGGAAGGGAACAATGCAGATGTAAGGTGAAGGGAGCAGGAATAGTTGGAGCGATACCCACATATGAGTATTGGCCTTAATTAGGAGCATAGACAGTTGATATGTAACAGGAGGAGAGAAGGTAGAATATATGGACACAGTGACAGGTAAGTAGATAGGTGGGGAGCGTGTGTGTGCAAGTTACCCTCTTATTTCTGTTTTCTTAGCATAATAGGAAGCACGATGATCACATAAGTGGGACGAATAGATGCACAACAGTGACTGTAGTTGGAGACTAAAGTATTGACCCCTAAAACAGACTATTTCCTTGTTCCTTTAGTCAGCAAAGTTTATTAAGTACACAACGTCATGTGCTGAGCCTTGGCACATGAAGCTGGGAAAGCCCCACAATTGCTACCTTTGAATAACTCACTTTCTAGTTGGGGGAGCTACTTGTATTTTGTTCTGTAGTTATTGGAGCTGTGGGATTATAAAAGAGGGGGCACTTTATACTTCGTAATGGGATCTAGTCAAGAGGTGACATTTGAACTCTATAGAGACTGGGTTAGATAGAGGAGAGGCGGAAGGGTGCTCTAGGAAGAGCAAGTCTTTACTGGTTTGTAGGAGTAATTTGTGTTCAGGGAACTGTTTTGCAGTGGCTTCCTAAATTCCACTCTAGCCCCCTTCAGTGCATTCTCTACATAGCATCCAGAGTGATCTTTCTAAAGATTCTGTCTGTCCATCTATCTATCTAATCTTTTTTTTTTTTTTTTAACCCCCAGCCTTGGGTCACGGGTCTTGGGCTTTACATGGTCTGCACTTTAGCTGCCTGAAGCACATGGGTGCATCCAAAACTTAATTATAATTTAGATCATATCATACTCCTGCTTATACTTGTCCATAATTTCCATTACATCAAAATAAAATCCAAACTCCTAAATGTGGGTCCTTGCTCTAATTCCTGCTTATTGTCTCTGACTTCTTAATTTAATTATCCTCTTTCTTTCCTTCTTCTCCTCATCCCATCATGCATGTGTGTGTGTGCTGAACCATATACTCCATATGTATACACTCTATTAACCATACTACCCTGCTTTCTCTTCCCACTTTTGCGTTTACTATGCTGTCTGCCTGGAAGACTCTTCCCCCAGCAAGCCATATAAAAGATTTCAACTTACCTCTCATCCTGTTACAGTCTTTTCTGACTGTTCTCTGTCAAGTGTTCCTTCCCACATCCTACTGCATCATCACATCACTTTTCATTTGCATAAGGGCACTCATTGCTTTCTGAAATCATCCTCTATGTTTGTTTACTTGATTTTGATCTTTTCCCATTTGAGTGGAAACTCCATAAAGACAGGAATATTGTCTATCTTATTCACTTTTTTTTTTTTTACAGGAAAGGTGCAGGCAGGAGTGAAGGTGAGTAGGTAGGCAGGGAGAGCGAGGAGGAAGAGGCACTTTATTTTATTTCGTTGTTCATCTTGGTGGTTTCCCCCAGCCCTGGGTCCCGAACCTGAGTGTTTGGGATGCATGTAGACTATGTCGAGCTAGGCCCCTGAGGCGTGCCATCATTACTCTAAAGAAAAGAACCTGGACGAGTGCTTAACACATAATAGTCTTACATTACATGTTTGCTGAATGAGCAAATGATGAGGGTCAGTGTGTCTAAAGCATAGATTGAATGGGAGGGAATAGTGAAGATACTCAGGGATCAAATCATGGGTGGTCTTGACTCAGTTTTCTAGTGTTGCCGGAGCCCCTGGAGGATTTTAAGCAGGGAGTTATATGGTCAGATTTTTATTTTCAGTATTTCTGTGTTCTGTTGGCATTTATCCTTTGGAATGTTTGGATTTCTTACTATAGACAGATTAAAAAAATACTTTTCCTTTAAGTATAATGTCATACAGAAAAGTGCACATCATATCAAAATGTATAGCCTGATGAGTTTTCACAAACCGAATGTCCCTGTGAGATCTTACCTCAGAAGAGCACTGTCCATACTTCCTTCCAGGCAAGAGTATCCAGAATTCTAACAGCATCTCTCGTTCTGCCTGTTTGTGTATGTTATAGACGGAGATGGACTGCATGTTACATTTTATAATGAAAAATAGGTGACTTAAAAAAGAAACAAGAAAGGTTCATATTCATATACCTGATTCTGCTTGGACAGATCACCCCTCAGAGGTGCCAGAGAAGCTCATCCAGGACCGGTTCCGGAAGCTGGGCCGCTTCCCGGAAGCCTTCAGTTCCATTCACTACAAGGGAACGAGGACCTATAACCCTCCCACGGACTTCTCTGGGCTTCGGCGTGCTCTGGAGCAGCAGCTAGAGAACAACACCACTCGTTCCCCCCGGCACCCGGGGGTTATCTTCAAAGCCCTGAAGGTTAGTTGCCTGGTGCTCCTGAGTGTTTCTCATCGGGGCACCTGTGGGTGGTGGGAACACCCGGTTCTCTGCCTGTTTCTGGTGCTGGTGATTGGAAACTCTGGGCTGGAAAAGGAAGCGCACGAGTGAGGTTGTACCTACTGAATACTCACATCTTACTAGGAGCATGCGTGCAGAGCAGTCTTGGGTTATGGTTACAAGGTGACAGGTCCTCATTTCAGAGGAAGATCAGGCTTTTAGGGAATAGGAAGAATCATTCATTTCTGGGTGGCGTGGCCCCACCCTGGTGAGTTGACCTTGTGTCGAGGCTGTTATCTGCACAACCTTTGTACATTTCTTTGTATGGACTTGTTTTGGGATTTTTTTAACCTAGATTAATTTATTCAAGAAGACCGCTTTTTGTTATTACACTAAATAGAAAGCTAGTATCACAGGTAGAAATTTACCAAGACAAAAACCAAAATAAACCTGATAACAATAATTACTGTTTACTATGTACCAAAGGTGAGAATGCTATATGTGGATTAATTTTAATACTTAACACGGATTCCATGAGTTAAGTACGGTTATATCCTCATTTTGCAGGTGAGGAAACTGAGGCACAGAGAGATGCACTAATTGGTCACACAGTTACCAAGTGACAGCAGGCATAAACCGTGACCATTTTGCTCCAGAGCTCCTTCTCAACATCAGAAAGATGCTCCTTCTCAACAAATAAGACGCATTATTTCCTTTGTAGAGACTGCTGCCCATAGGAGATTCAGAGCCTGGGGCTTGTGTTTTATTTTGCTTCTTTTAACTTTTTTTTTTTTTCTTTTTTTTTTTTTTTTCCCCACTGCCGGGTTCTTGAACCCAGGTCCTTGGACTTCATGTGATTTGCTCCCTAGTCACCTGAGCCACCTGAGCCACAAGGGTTCACTTTTAAATTTATTTTAAAGGGGAGATTAGCAAGTTTTCAGAAGATGCTAAAGATACACTGTAACCTAAGTGAGGCTTTTTTTCTGATTGACCAGAATTTGAAATTTTAAAAGAATGGAAAAGTATAATTTTGACTATAGAATTTAGTATCATTCCATGTATCACAGTCATGTCCTCTGCCACCTCAAACTCCATCTTGTATACACCAATTATGTGAGGCCCACCTTTGGGAATCTAATCTATGTGTGTAATTTTGTCTGCTAAAATTAGATGGATTTTTTCTTGTGTATCCCAGCAGTATTATCAGTTGTTTTGATAATTCAGTAAAATCCTAATATAAAGCATTCTGCCATTCCATAGATTCTGCTTTTCCATGAATGGAGGTTGCCTCTTTGTAACACAGAGAACCTGTGTTTCTTCCCTCATGAAAGACGTTGTATAATCTATCGGAGGCCCTTGAGAATTAATCCATTGGCCCTTCTTTATCAAATGGCATCTTAGTCCTCACAGGTGTCTTGGTAGGTGGAGACCACTCTACTAGATGTAATACCACACTCCTGCAGTGGTGCAGCTATGGATCATTCCTCCATTATTATACTTAACAGACAAGAAACCATTGAATAATGACAGTAAGGGGAAAGAGAACTGGGAAAAAATGGGATAGTTAAAAACTAGAATTTGACTCATGGCCATTTTAGAATTGGTTTAGTAGTCTCACTGACATTTTGATATATGCATTGATTAAATCATTCTGGGCCCATGAAACTGGGATTCAAACCCAGGTGTGTGTGGCCTGCTCCTTGGGAGGCAATTGACCTAATCATTGCTCTACCTAATCATTGCTTATTTAGTTGTTCACATTAGTTGATTCCCCGCTATGGAAAGTGAACCTGGGTCCTTGGGATTATGTGGACTGCACTCTTTTGGAGGTGACTGACCTAACTGGTATTCCACCAAAGGGCATTTTAATATGTACCCTTTACAGTATGTGTTCTGTGCATCAAAGAATATAATTATCTATTATAGATGTAAATTTATAGTTTTTTCCTCATGTAACATCATTAATGTTTTATTATGTTATTTAGTCTTTATAAAGAGTTTTAAAAGAACATGGTATTTCATTGTCTAAATATACTACCAAAATAGCAATTGCTGGACAAGAGATTTTTAGTACATTTTCTCTATTATAAATATAAAAGCTCTTTCTATATTTGGAATTATTTTTCTAGTTTTTATTCTTATGAAATAGATGACTGTCAAAAGTGTGTGTGCGCTTATGTGCGTGCGTGCATGTTCGTGTGCTTGTGTGTGTAATGTAAACAGTGAGCATCTGTGCATTTCTATTGTTATACATACTTAGATATAGAATCCTGTTTAGGTATTTTTATATATATAGTACTGCTTCTCCTATTTTGTCCATGTTTAGTATTTCAAGAATTTTCTTTAACATACTCGCTTATCTTTTTTCCAATTTTCTTTATTGCAGTAACTTTGTTTTACAAATTAAAAGAAACTCAAATGTGTATGCTTCTCACATGTGCATTTTCTCCCATTCCTCAGATACATATCAACACACCCTGTCCTCCACCAGATCACCAAGTGTCATCTTGCTTATCTTTAATTTAACGTTCTTTATAATGAATTCTCCAAATTGATCCTTGCAAATACTGCTTCCTTTTGTGGTTTGCTTTATGCACAACTTTCTGTCACTGTCTGCAGGCTGAAGGCAGAGGATGATGAAGGGAACAGAGGCTTTGGGGCTGTGTTGGTGTGTAGGAACTGGAGAAAGGATAGGGAGAAACGTTGACAAGAAGACTGACACTAGGGATATGAGATACCTGTCCAGAGGGTTAGGGGATGGAGCCTGGGACTCGGGGTTGGGGGTTGGGGGAGGTGTAGGAAAGGATAAAGGAAGAGAGTCTGGTATATAGGGATAAACTTTGGACTTATGTTGGTATGTTTAATCTATTGAATCTAAAAAGATTGCAGTGGGAGCACAGGTGAACAGTTAGTGAATCTGGATAAATTGTACATAGGATTTCCTTATGCTATTCTTAAAATTTTTTCGTAAGTTAGAAATGAAAATGCTATCTCCAAGAAAAGGTTTATGGTCTTTGCAAAGTGGTTGAATGTTTGTGTTCTCCCCAAATTCATATGTTGAAATTCTAATGGTATTAGGCGGGCCTTTAGAAGCGATTGGATCATGAGGATGGAACCCTCATAAATGAGATTAATGTCCTTATAAACGATACCTCTGAGTACTCCTCTCCCCTTTTTCATTCAATAAATATATGCGTGCACCTGTATGACAGGTAGAGTTAGAGGTACTGTCAATATAATGGAGAACAAAATAGCAAAAAATCTTTGCAGTTTTTTTTTAAACCTTATTCCTCGTCTCTAAAATGGGGGTAATAATAGAATGTTCCTAATGAAGTTGAGGTGGGAATTAAATGAGAACAATATACTTTAAGAAACGCAGTTGACCCTTGAATACCACAGGTTTGAACTGCTTGGCTCCCTTTGTACACAGATATTATTATATCCTCAGGTTCTGCATTCACAGATTAAACCAGCCAAATCCAACTGGGCATGCCAGTTGTTTGAATCCGAGGATGTGGAACCGTGGATGTGAAGGGCAGCTAAGAAGTTATAGATGGATTGGTTTGGTCAACACTCCTCACTCTTGAGTTGTGTTCACTGTACTTGGTATATAGTGATATTCAATAATTGTTAAATATTGTGTATGGCATTAAGGGAAAAAAATGAAAATGATTGTATTCTAAAAATTCATGAAATCTAATGAGAATTTGAGGTTACAGTATACTTAGATATACTAGCTAATGTCCTTGTAATGACTGAAAGGTAGTGTGTTGCAAATATTCTGAAAAGAGGCTGAATGCTGTGTTCTACAAAGGCTGTCAAACTAATCAATACGAATTTTGATGACCAGGCCAATGAGTGGGTTGTAGAACTCCTTAGATCGTCTCAAAGCTGACCCAGCTTAATGCTGAATGGAGACAGTTCAGGACACTGAGTGCTGGAAGCAATAATGAATGCTTAGAGATTGACCCTCAGGAGCCGTGGATGTCCTACCCCAGGCGGTTTGAGAGGCACTTTTGAGAAAACTAGTTACACTCTGTTCTTAGGAGGTGATTCATGAAAAGTCTGCGATCAAAACGAGTCTAGTCAGCTCACCTTCCTGTGGTTTTTCATAACTGGGGTCTTTAGAGTTTCACTGGACCCTGTATTCTCTCTTGTGAGAAGGGTCACCGCTGTAGAACCTGCTGCTTCTGTCCACGTGAAGGATATGGACCTATTTAAGAATGTGTTTTGGCTTTCTCCCAAGGAATTGTGAATTTCTTGCAAGTTACTGAAATCCTTGAGAAATGTTTTTTGTTTTATTTATTTGTTTATTTATAGGAAAGTTACAGACAGGAATGAAAGTGAATAGGCGGATAGGCAGAAGAGAATGAGGAGGAAGAATTTTATTTTAGTTGTTCACGTTAGCTGTTTTCCCCGAGGCCTGGGATTCTGACCACCCAAGAATTTGTGGCTTGGGCTCTTTCAGAAGCCATTGACCTAATTGCACTCTACCAGTTGTTTTATTTTTTAATTCTCATTTTTAAATTAGAAGTAGTTAATTATTTGATTATTACTCTTCCTCGAATGCCATCTTAAATGTCTGCAGGCAAAGTGACCTATAATTCACACTGTCTGGCAGTCTGCCTTTAGAGTTTATTGTTGGTATATACTATCTATTGTCCACTTATTTTTTTATTTTGTTTTATGTTGTTATTTTTACAAGTATCCTTGAATCATTTTTGGAACAAAAGAGTGGGAATTAGTATAAACAGATACATTACCAATGCCAAGATAACTTGTTTGGCTTCCTGTTTCTCCCATTTTTTTCTTTCTGTAGTTGGTAATCCTTTTACTTTGTCCTTTTGAACCCATGTCATTTGTAATTTTGGGTGTCTCTTTTAAAATCAGACATATTATAGTAGCTTTTTAATTTAATTTAATTTTTGATAAAACTTGTCAATATTTAATAAAAATAACCATGATGTTTCTTTGTATCATGACACAGTAAGCTATTCTGTACTGTTTCTTTTTCCAGTAATACTTTTCTCGATTGTGTCCATCCTTTATTCCATGCTTTTCTTATGAGTTAGTAACTGAATGACATTGAAAACACTTTGATTTGCAGTTCTGCTCTTATTAAAGTTCATGTTACGCTGATACCTGCTGTTGGTCCAATGTGATACCATCAAGCTTAATATCCTCATAACAAACTTGGAATTTTCACAGTTTTACTTAGGAACAACTGCAGGCTTTTAGACTGGAAGGAATCATTGCCTGCTCTACAAAAATGTCCACCCACTTTGTATTTACAGGCTCATTTTGGTACACCAGTTGTTTGTCAGTCATTTCCTTTGCATCTCTAAGTTCATCAGATAAACTTTCATGACATATAAAATGTCTGCCATTTTGAAGCACTGCAAAGAATACTGGATTTCATCATGAATTAAAGAGAAAATGATTTTAAGCACAGAGGTAATTTGGGTTTGGAATACAGAGTTGGACTCCACATGAGTTGCAGTTTTAGTGAAGGTGTTTTAGATGGTTCTGCTGAACTTGGTAGCCCTTTGCTAATGAAGTTTTCTAAGTTCTGAGGTGATCTTTTCAAAGATGAATCATTTTTTTAAAAAACCGCATGAACTTTTATCACAACACACAACATCAAGAAACCCAAGTGCGCTTATCCTGCAGGTTCCTTCAAAGACCATCCCATTGATCTGGAGAAACAGCAATAAACTTCTGTTTTACTATGATCTTTTCTCTCTTCTCATGCCCATTGCTTTTCTAAATTAGAAGACATGCTTCCCCTATACCTTGAAATTATAATTTCCTAGCAGTTTAACTATTTTATATCTGTTCAGCGGCCAGCATCAGTGAGAGCAATTTTGTAGAACATAGCTCATGATAATCACCTTCGATTTCTGAAAATCAGAATTTCCATTAAGTGCTCCTGCACATTCTGAGGCAAGTTAAAACTGATCAGCAACTTTCCTTATGAAAACCTGAATATCAGGTAAGCCAGTTATACCTCCTTTTTAGCAGTGTTGTGTGAAGGACATTCCACAGGTCAGACTTTTTCATTTTGTTTGGTAAGTTTATAGACTGAATAGAGTTTGCCAAAATGTATATTTGCTTTATCGTCTGAATGCATATATATATATATATGTGATATAGATATCTATATCTATATGTGATATATAGATATAGATATCTATATCACATTTTCTGCAGTGTCATTAAAATCTTCATGGAAATTACAAAGATGATTTGAAATCCTAGTTTTCAAATCAAAGTTCCTCAGAACTTGGAATAACGTACTTTTTTGATGCTGTGATTTGACATATCTCTTTATAAGCTATAGAAAGCATGATGGTTCATAAGATCTGACAAAGTCCACTCTACACTATAAGACCTCCACAGTTGTTATTCAAAATACTCTCATTTGTCCACCAGGGACACTTTAGTTTCGATCTCTGAATCAGAAAATCTATCCTCATTAGATTTCTAGGGCAGTTGAAAGAACAATGAATAATGTGTATTTAGTGTGCTATGCCTAAGCTCAGTGACAGCTATTTTTGGTTTCTTTTTTGCCCTTTTATTTATTTTCTAAAATAATTTTTCTTTTCTTTACAATGCTATGTTCATTTTAGCATATTAAATTGCATGTGGTCTGTGAGTAATTCACACCTCAACAAGAGTTCTAATGGTTGTTATTATTCCCTTTGTCTTCTTAGGTGGGTTGGGTGTAGTTTTGTTTTGATTGGTTTCCCTTTTTGGTTTCTTCTATGCTTTTTCCCTGGAAATATATTTTGAGGTTTCCCTGAGGCTAGCTTTAAGAATTCTGTTTAGTTCCTATTTTTATTTGAAAGCAAATTAGTCTTACGCTCATTCTAACCATCCACAATTTTATCCTCTCCTCCTCACTTTTTAAACTTGCTGTCTTACTGTTTTTAAATGGGATTTCTTTACACTTTATAGAGTATCCTTTAGTATTTTTTTATAGAGTTGGTTTTGTGATCAATTAATTTAACTTTGATTATCCAAAAAACTTTTAATCATTTCTTTAGTTCTGAATGATAATCTCATAGGATATAGTATCCTAAATTGAAAATCCTTTTCTTTCAGCATTTTGATTATACAATGACATTCCCTTCTGACCTGTTGAGTTTCAGCTGAGAAATCTGATGACAATCTTATGCAAATTCCTTTGTGTGTGACTCTTTTTTTCTCTAGTTGCATTTAAGATTCTTTATTTTGTATTTTTAACATTTTGATGATAATGTGTCTAGGTTTAGGTCTGTCTGGGTTTCTTTTGTTTGGGACTCTGAGCTTCCTGGGTCTGGAGACTTGCTTCATTCCTCATCTATTATTTCTTCAAATGCAATTTGTGCCCCCTTTTCTCTGTCCTCTCCTCCTGGGACCTGTATGATTCAAATATTTTTCCTTTTGATGCTATCATATAGGTCAAAAATGCTTTCTTCATTTCTTTTCATTTTTTTCTCTCTTTGCTGGTTTGCCTGAGTTCATTCCTCGGCCCTATCCTCTAGCTCAGTGATTCCATTCTACTCTTGAGTCCCTCTTGAGTTCTTTAATTCAGCTATTGTGTTCATTTCTTTGATATCTTGCTTTATTTTTTCTCTTTTTTATTTTTCTCTTTCTCTTCCTCTGTTGTTTTCTTGATTTCCACGAATATGTTTGTCACTGTTGCCCTAAATTCATTCTCAGGTAGTTTGCACCTGTCTGTTGTCTTCAGATTTTCCCCTGGGTTTTTAATTGGATCCGTCATTTCAAATATATTTCTCTGTTTCTTTGTTCTGTTTGGCATTCTGTTTATGTTTCTGTGGGTTGGATTTCCCTTCAGTGATGGTATTTTGTAGGGTATTGACTTGCATCAGAGAAGCCTGGATCATAGTTTGAACACTGGGAATTCTTGATTTGTGCGGCATCACCACTCGTTGGATTTGTTGACATTCTTAGGTCAACCCTGTGTTGGGACCTGAGAGTTCAGCCTATGGGGCTGGAGTTTGCGTGGGGAATGCAGAGCCTTCCCCCAGAGCCCTAGCTCTGAAAGTTGTTGCTGACCCACAATCAGTAATCGGGCTGCAGTTCTGCCCAGGTGGCTCTGTGGGTAGCATTGAAGGTTCCTTCCTTCTGGGACTCTCTTCTGCCTTTAAGCCTGGGGTCGGGATTTCTGCTGGGCACGTCCTTTGACTCCTGAGCAGTATGGTGTTGGGGAATAGTGGTGGGGGATTCCCCTAGCTGCCTTCTGGTTATGGTGGCACCCTGTGTAATTTTCCCTTGGAGGCTCCTACTCAGATTGCCAGGGTGCTGGTCCTCCTTCTGCCTTGTGGGAAGATCCTTTTGCCCATTTCTGCTGGATAGGCTCCTTACGGCCCTCAGAGCAGCTCCTGGGAGACTCAGTTCTTTCTGTGGTTCTACCCCCTCCGCCACTCCCCCAGGCTGGGAGTCCCAAATTCGATGCAGCTCTGAACCCCGATGTATTTGCCTGCTCATGTAATGATCGCTGCTGTTGTATCTGCAGCCCCCAGGCCATACCTTCCATGCTGTGTGTGTCTGAAGAATAGGTGATTTCTAGTTGTCCTGTGGAGAGGGGATCTGACACGTCCTACCACGTTGCCATCTTGACTGCCTTCCCTGATAGTTGAGTGCTTGCTTTTAATGCCATTGATTCTGTTCTTTACACTGCACAGGTATTAACTCACTCAATTCTTGCATTCATTCTATGAGGTAAAGAAACAGAGCTCTAGAGGGGTTAATTATCTTGTCTGAGATGACTCATCTAGTAAGTGGTAGAGAATTTGAAGGAGGCAGTCTGGGCTGTATGCTTTTAACCCCACCTCTGTTTCTTCTCAAAAGTTACTCTACTTCTAAGAAGGTCAGAGTGTGTAACCATCTTTAAAAGTTCCTAATACATATTGTTAGTTTCCTTTAGAAAGAGCATTCCCTAGGGTGGGCCCTGTTGGTTCAGGTGCTGATAAGCCTGCAGCAGGAGCGTAGATCAGGTGAAGCCCAAGGACTTGGGTTTGTGATGGGGCAGGAGGAGAAAAACCAAAACAAATGAATGAATTCCTTCTCCCGGTCCTTTTTTTCCAGGTGCTTCCTTCTCTTTCCCTCTTTCTCTTCCTCACTTCCTTCCAAAAGATAAAGTAGTTACTAGTTATATCTTATTTATGAGATTCTGCTTGTTTGATGTAGCACTGTTGGATTCAAAGGGAGCCTAAGTGTCGCTTTGTATGTTCATTATTGAACAAGAAATCTGGATTTGGAAATGTGAGTAACGAGAAAGAATGAAGTCTGTAGCGTGTGTGACACACGAGTGTGAGAGAGATCTGCAGTCACTTTCTGTTCTCGGATCTTTCCATGTGTTTCCTCATTCATCCTGCTGACCTGATCACTCTTCCTGTCATTCTGCCACCTGTGTCCCATTCCCAGACTCTTTTTCCCACTTGGGTTATTCCCCACTTCTTAACCCCTCACTCTTTTCTCAGGTTCCCACCAGCAGAGCATATTCTCACTGAGCAAGTAAATCTGTGTAAGGAAAGAGATGCTCTGGTTCCTCTTGAATAGGGGAGTTGAATACTGAATTAACTATTGCCGTTGGTGCTTACGATTGTGAATAATTGAGAGAGCCAGTATAAAGTTGAATTAGTCTAGGTTTTATGTAACACTTTCTTTAGCCTCTGATCTCTAAGTGGAGAAACTCTGCCTTTTCCAATTCTACATTTGTAAGTTTTTATGAAGTTCTTACATTTTTATTGAAGATGGTATCATCGATTATCTAAGAGTCTCCATTTTGAATAAAAATTCACTGCTAGCCTTTGATGACTGTGGCTAACAGGTATAGCTGCAAATGCCACTCTGTTGCCAAGGCAACTAAAGTTTAAGATCCCCTGGTCTCCAGGCAACCTTTTCCAGAATTGCTTTAAATGTTTTCTTAAGCTTTCTCGGAAGAAGACCCTCCTTGCCTCTCTTCTGCTTTGGGTTCTCAGGAGGCGGACAGCCCAAGAAATCCTGGAATGATGTGAGGTTTGGAATCTTTTTTTCGCCCTTGGCCCTGGGTCTTGAACCTGGGTCCGTAGGCCTTACATGGCCTACACCTTGGCCTGCCTTAGTCACCTGAGCCACTGGGGCATACCATATTTGGAATTTTTGAACAAAGCATATGGATCAGATGGTAGTGTTTATACTGGAAATGAAAAATCAGCTTTCAGAGGACATTTTAGGAGAACAGTTCTCCTTAACCCTTGTATCTTAAAATACACCTAACATCATTTTTTTTTTTTTTTTTTTTTTTTTTTTTTTAGTTACTGTTACTTCCCTGTACTGTTGATTTTTATAAGATCTCCTGAAGCTTGTTAAGACCTTATCTGTTACTGGGAACTCAGTTATCTGAGGCATGTGAAATGCTTATTGTGTTCCCCAGTATTGGAGAAGATGGGTGACCAGCATCTCAAGTGTAGAGGCTGGTTCTAGGAGTTCTCTTTTTGATGTCATAGGAGGTTACTGTTGTCGCCTTGGCCAACATAAGCTAACAGTTAATTTGTCTTGGGCAGGCAACAATGGAGGGCTTATGGACATGTGCACTGTGGACTCAGGCTGCAGATTGTTTTATGCCAAGCCTTGAGGTTACTTAAAAATGTACCTGTTTTTCTAAAGAGCTTTCAGAGAAGTGAGCTAGGCCACATGATTTGAACAGAAAGAATTTTTAGTGCTGTCATTATTATTGGGCTACAGTGTTATATTTACTGGGGAGGGTGAAATCCCTCTAATTTAACCGGGCTGTCGAACTCATGCTATATTTGCTATTATTATTCCTGGGGAAAACTAGTACTTAGGTTCTCTTTTCAGTTATCTGTTTAAAAGAAAAGTTGAGCTGAAAATGCTCTTCATTTTTTTTTCTCTACCTCTGTAATGGCATCTACATGCCTT
This sequence comes from Solenodon paradoxus, assembly GCA_004363575.1. Lineage (NCBI taxonomy): Eukaryota > Metazoa > Chordata > Mammalia > Eulipotyphla > Solenodontidae > Solenodon > Solenodon paradoxus. The sequence goes on from RJWH01005831.1 coordinate 42,161, forward strand.
TGTTAATTCTTCTTTTTTATCACCTCATTGCACCTTTTTGCAACTAAATATTCACCCATAACGGTTACCAGCCCTGAAGACCCATGAGCCATCAAGGAAAGAGGAGAGGCTCTTAGATTGCTTGTGTTACTAATGATTAGGTAGTGAGAGTATTTAAGGAAATTTTAAAAAATTCAGCATTGAAAACAATAAAAATATTAATAATGGCAGCTAGCATTTTCTGGACTCTTAATTTGGGCCAAGTGTTCCACATGGATAATTTCATTTGGTTACCCCCAGGAAGACCACACCCCTTTTATAGATAAGGAAATAGAGGCACAGAGGCACAAAGCTGCCAGCTATGAACAAATGACTTTTTTATGCGAATTTTCCATTTTGTACCATCTCCATTTTTTAAATGTAAAAGTATCTTCTTCCCCAAATCTTTCAGAAAATGATAAACTAGGCAGATAATGCTCTATTTTTATCACTAGCTATCCCTAAAGAATTAGGCACCCACTTGTTTAGAAATATAGCCTTAAGAATTGTCATACTTTGGCCAGTCAGGGAAAATTTAGCCTAACATTTGAGAGAGCCTATGGGTTTGGCATGAAGCCTGGTGCAGAGGCAGGGGCAGGGGGAGTAAAGGGCAGGGGCTGGTCTGTGCCAGGGTTATTGGGGGCTGGGGCACTTCATTGCGGTGTCCTGTTGAGCGCCTGTTGGGACATTTGCTAGGATTTGTAGGGATGTACAAAGGTAGGACAGTTCTTTCACAGTCATGGAGATGGAATATATTCAGCAGACCCATGGCTTTGCATCATCATCTAATTACTCAGTACCCACTTCAGGTGTTGAGTGCTACACGCATCCGGCGAAGGCAGTGTTATGCCTAGAGAGGTTGGGAAGGCCTTGTGGAAGAGGTGAGACCAGAAGAGAACAGGTGAGAGGTGAGAACAGAAGTTCTCATAAAGAACGGGTTACATTGAGAAGTGGGGGAGAGGAGGATGGTGGAATCCAGTGAGCGATTCTATTGGCCTTGCTTCTCACTTAGTCTTGTTAATATTCATATGTATATTCACTTATCTTCTCTCTCTCAGAAACTTAATTGTCTCTAAGTTATTTTTTACAAAATTATTCTCCATGAGGACAGGACTTTCATGTATTGTTATTTGTCAGGCTTTTTCTTTTGTTGGCCTCAGTCAAGGATCACCAGTAGGTCAGCCTTGGTGGACAGGTGGTGTTTTCTATGGGCCCCGGTGCATTATGGTCCTTGCAGAAGGAGAATTTGAATGCCCTCAGTTTGACACATTCCTTGCCACTGCTCTTGTCTTACCCCTGACCTGACTCCACATTGATAACACCTGCTTTTGGAAATGCTTGAGTTTGAAACTCATGGTGTTGAGACTTCATTGAAAAAAGGAAAAGGAACTTTAGAACAAGTTCTCATTAAGTGAACGTCCTTTTAGAAAATTAGATTGTTAGTTTAAAATGTAATCTGCCCCACTTTCCAATTTTTTTTTTCAACCCCTGGTTTAAGACCTGGGCCGTGGGTTTTATGACCTGCACATTGGCTGCCTGAGCCACTGGGGTGCACCCTTTTCCAAATCTTAAATTTCCTTTTTACCCTTTTCTAGAGGAGATAACATCTTGTCTTTGTGTTTTAGGCTGCCTTTGTATTTATTTCCTTAAATACTGTCTGGCTACCTCAGAATGAGAGCCTAAAGTAAGTTTGGAACTGCCTGCGCTTAATGATTTTTAAAACAAAGAAAGCAAATTTCTGTTTAATTTATCTAACTTTTTCCATTGCATATGACTAAGACTTAGAGTGAAAAACTCAGCCTGAAGAATACTTTCAGTATAAAGTGATGAGTGAAACAGGATTAGAAATAGAAGTTATCTTTCAACATAAATGTTCCAGTTTGTTTCTGCAGATGGTTTCTCTTCTTGGCATCTATTTTGATCATTTGCTGTCTTTTAAGTGAGTGTAATTGACAAAAAGCTGCCAAACACTGTACTAATTCTTTGTTTTTTTGGCTGATGATGTCTTTCTACACTGAGATAGTTCTGTGACCTGCTGTACTCCAGTTGAGTGCCTGTGGTCGGAGCAGGGCTCTCGGCCCAGGACACTCCCCGTTGCGCAATTCCCTGCTCTGCCTCTTTGACTTAAAGACAAACTTTCTTGAGTCTTGGATTTTGGTCCCAGCCTTACAAAGTTGAAATGGATGAAATGGGTATAAGTCATTCTCTGTGATGTCCTTGAATGAAAGAAAGGCTGTAATTTGAGAGCAGTAACTTATTTGCTTACTTCTGACCTCTTGGCAAAGGGGCTGGTTCTTTCTGAGGTTTCCTGTGGTGAGGATTGGTGCTAGTTGGGCTAAGAAGGTCGAGGGTAAGGAGCAGGGGATGTTAGAAAGGCAAGGAGTGGAAGGGCCACAGCCCAGGGCTCTCTGCCAAGTGCCCTCATGTGTCGCCTGCTTTTCCCGGCAGGCACTGAGCGACCGCTTCAGCGGTGAGATCCCTGATGACCAGATGGCGCACAGCTCCTTTTTTCCAGATGAGTACTTCACCTGCTCCTCCTTGTGCCTCAGCTGTGGGTAAGTGAGGCCAGCATACCCTCCCGCTGCTCCACCTTGGGAACAGACTTAGAAAGGTTCTTCTCGGATTCACTGTGCATGCAGGTCCCCTTGGGCTGGTTAAGTTACAGATTCTGGTAAGGACAGGGTGGGCCCTGAGATGGTGCATTTCCAGCAATTAACCAGGTGATCCTGGTGGTCAGGGGACCACACTTCGGGGATCTGAGGACACATGGTTATGAGGAGTCTCCTGAAGATTGCAACCTGGTTTAGGTGTGAAATTGGTTTCTGCTTGGGGCAGTTTTTATGACAGTTTAGGTTGCCTGTTGTTTTCTGTGTTTCATCTACTAGGGCTTTCAGTCGCAGTCCTGCCACTTATTCGGTTACTGTTTGAGTGCCCAGTGTGTTCAGAGGACCTCATTAGGTACTGATCCTTCTTGATTCCTTTCCCTTTGAGGACAGATGCTAAGAACACATTAGAATTGTCCACGGAGCTTTCAAAATGATCAAGGCCTGGGTCTCACCTTCAAGGATGAGTGTATTTCAAAGGTTCTTCCACTGAGCCTGATGTGTAGGCCTGAGAGCCTAGTGTACATCAGTCTGTGAATGGCATCACCATGGTGTTTTTATTTATTTGACTCCCTTCCTCCTGGCCTTCGGGTCCGTAACTTGAACTCGAGTCCGTGACTTTTATAGCCTGCACCTTAGCTGCCCGAGCCAAGGGACGGGCATCGTGGGATTTTGATAAAATCTCTTATCAGGAGGTCTAGGCGAGGAGGTTCTACATTTCTAAGAAGCCCCCAGGGGATGCCTGTGCTGTTGGTCAAAGGGGCTAGATTGGCGATTCTCAAAAGTTTAGCATGCATCAGACAGACCTGAAGGGCGAGCTGAATCGGATTGGTGGGCCTTGTCTATCCTCCACCTCTACCACCTGGTCCCTCCTCGTCTCCCCAGTTTCTGATTCAGTAAGTCTGATGTAGAACCTAAGAATTTGCAATCTTAAAAGAGTTCTTTGGTGATGCTGATGTTGCTGGTTGGGGACCACATTTTGAGGAGCACTTAAGTGTTTGAACTGTTGATGGTTATTAGGTCACAGTCTGGTGACTTGTCTGGTGGCGTCCAGGGGTTTAATTGCAGTGTGCCAAGGTCATACTGCAGTCTCAGTGTCTTGTGGACACTTCTCCCCCTCTTCTCCACTAAATTGTGCCGATGCTCACATCAGGACCACATTTGCCAGTCGAGAGGAGATCTGAGTCTATCTTTATGCAGCGAGTGCTGTGGCCATCTTCTGGGGATACTGAGGCACCTTGGCTCCAAGCTTGTAAAGCATTAGGGAGAACTAAGGATTCTTTGGAGAGTTCACTTTGGAAAAGGAAGGGGGATTAGTTGCCATTGTGATTTACCTTCCTTTTTGTTTGCCCGTGAACCTTGCATGAGGGACTTAGGGCTCCGTTGGATGATCAGAGTTTCCAGAACTTTCCCTTGTATCACAGTGAAAGTGTAAAGTCCTGATTGGTTTGCGTGGTCAGGATGGCAGAGCTGCTGTTCTTCGGGAACGTCTTCTTATTCCTCTTCCTAACACAGTGCCAAGTTTCGGGGTTGCATTTTGTTTTGCATCTTGGCAGCCTGTTCTGGTTAAACTTCCCATTTCAAACTCCTGTTGCAATTTTTGTGTTTCCTGAGAGCCATTCAGGTTTCATCTCATGTTTTCTGATTCCTCCATTCCTACTGAGGGGCCAGGTAGTTTTTCCCAGAAGAGCTTCCTCCTCCGCCCTCTCATCCAGGGTGATAGTTGCTCCCCTTTGTAATGCTGTCGATTGCACGCGTAAGAGACACATGCGCGTCTGAGACCGGTTGCCCTCTGCTCAGCCCCAGCCCAGGTAATGACCACAGTCTGGTTTCGGCCCTGTGTCTGGCTTAGGCTCAGACTCTTGTCAGTAAGTGGCATTAGCTCTTTTCGTTGTTTCAATGTCGGCGTTTCGGCTTCACTCAGGGCTGGATGTAAGAACAGCATGAATCATGGGAAAGAAGGGGTGCCGCATGAAGCCAAGAGCCGCTGCAGATACTCCCATCAGTACGACAACCGAGTTTTTACCTGCAAGGTGAGTCCTCTGGCTTCTCTACTCCAGCAATAGGCTTGCTGGTCACATTCTCTTTTGGGAAAGACTGGCTTGGGACAGCCCTTGGCACATCCCAGAGTATTAGATACTCGCATTGAATGTCTTTGGAATGTCCCTGTAGCTCTGAGCAAAAGAACTCCCATGTCTTTGTTGCTGGGACCCCTTGGTTTGTTTATTTTTTTTAACTTATGTTCCTGGTATTCTGGTGAGCTTGTATGTAAGGATCATACACATTGATCACTTCTAAGAGAAGTGTTCTTCAAGAACTCTGTTTTGACAGATTCTCCTTTCTGGGACAGGGTTTACTTTATAGCTCAGTTTTGGGACCTGGGGTAGGTACACATTCAGTTTGTGATCATTGAGGGCGCTCACTTGTTTAGAGAAGGGGAATTCTCTGAGGTGCACACGTGGGGTCTGTAAACCTTCAGCTGGTGTGTTTTGTGAGGGCTGGGGGCCGAGAGCCAAAGGGGGATGGGAGAGGCCCTGGGGTCTGATGCAGAGAAGCTGACAGCGTGCTCCGTGCTTCAGGCCTGCTACGAGAGAGGCAAGGAAGTCAGCGTGGTGCCCAAGACGTCTGCCTCCACCGACTCCCCCTGGATGGGTCTCGCAAAATATGCCTGGTCTGGGTGAGTTTCCCTGACCAGCCAAGGGCGGTTTGGTGTGTTTTCTCTCCGCCTGGCCTGGTAATAGCGTCGCCTGCTCTCCTTGCAGGTATGTGATAGAGTGTCCCAACTGTGGCGTGGTCTATCGCAGCCGGCAGTACTGGTTTGGAAACCAAGACCCTGTGGACACAGTGGTGCGGACAGAGATTGTGCACGTGTGGCCTGGAGTAAGAACGCTTTATTATTTTTCTCTTCTGGCAGTTTTCATGGATGCGGAAAAGTGAAACTTGTTTAAGTTAACCGTAGTCTAGGCAAGCATGATCAGGGGAGGTTTTTTTTTTAAGGAAAGGTACAGGCAGAAATGACGGGCAGTAGGGAGGCACGGAGGAAGTACTTTATTTACTTTTTATTTACTTGTTCACATTGGTTGTTATCCCCGGCCCCAGGGCTTGGAACCCTGAATCTTGGGATCTACGTGGGACTGCTCCCAGGTGTACTAGATCACTAGGCCCCCAGGGTGCACCCAGGAGAGTCTTTCTTATTCTCTTTTTGTAGAAATACTAGAAGCACAACTTAGTTAAAAATTGATCTGTAGTTATACTGCCTTAGAAAATAAAATTTTACTTTTATTTTTTTAAAGGAAAAGTGCAGGCAGGAATGAAGGCAAGTAGGCAGGCAGGGAGAGAGAGAAGGAAGAAACATTTATTTATTTTATTTGTTCATCTTGGTTGTTCTTGCCCTAGGCCATGGGTGTCCAACCTGGGTCCTAGGGATGTATGTGGACTATGTCTGGTGGCCTTATCCTCTGAGCCAGCCGGGTGCAGCAGATTTCACTTTTCATATTTTCTTTATTCTTTTTCCATATTAACATACGTTTTTATAGATTCATTTATTATCTACATGCCAGTTATCTGCTTTTTTCTGATATCACAGTTTACTTTTAATTCTCCATTGCTTCCATTTTTCATGATTCTCATTTGTAGTCACTGTAATATTCTGTCTAATGCTGTGGTTTGAGTCCCTGTCCCTTCTTTTTGAACATTCTTGCTGGTTACTATTTTTTTTCATTATCAGAAAATGTTACAGTGGCCATCCTCAGGTAAGAGAGGCATTTCTTTGTGTTGGGCGTATATTCTAAGAAGTGGGATTACAGTCGACCATTATTACTATTTTTTAATTTGACTTTTGAATTCAGGATGTTGGGAACACAAATTTTTTTTGAAGGCAATGTTTGCTGCTTTCATTGTGCTTTAAGACACTGTTCACACTTGGAATTACACATAAATCATAACATATCCGAAACCTTTTTCCTTTGAGAGAAAAAGCGAGTTATTTTGTTTAAGGGACTCCTTTTACTTTGTGTTATGCCCGTCTGGGCAATCCCAAAACTAGTGGTCAACCTCACACACCTACCTGCAGACCCACCGTTGATCTTTCCTGGGTCCTACAGATGCTGTAAAACTCACTACTTCCGTGTCATTTTGTTCTCTTCTTTCTAGTTTCCGGGTCTGAGGAAATGTGTCACTACAGTGTGGTGTCATTTCTGGAGCCTGCCCCCTTGGCATAATGGTCCCGGCCATCCTGTTCCAAGAGTTTAGTGTAACCTTGGATTAGTGTAACTTTCTCACTTGGCTTTTATAACTTTCACTTTTTGATCTGTTCTTTCCTGTAAAAACTGTTACCTCTAATGGTAAGATAGTTTATGTTCTAAGAAAAAAGTAATGCCAGTGTTTACTTTTAGGATGTAGTCATCATCATTAGGGGAAATACATGCTTTCCCCTTGTTTGTTCGCTCACTCTTTAGTATTTCAACATACATTGTCGAGTACTGTCTGCCTAGATGTGAACCAGGTGCCTCAGAAGACAGAAGTACAGGCAGTACGTTGCTACTGGAGTCAGTTGTGCAAACAGATACTGCACGTGTGTGTGGAAATGGGTTCCCGGAGACACACAGGTGTTAGCGAAACGGAGAGAAAGGGCTCCTACCCCAGCCCTTCCTGGAGGAGGTGTCGTCTTTACATGACACTGTCTGATTGTGTATCTCGCTTATGGGCAGAGTAAGTCCTGAATCGAACAGTTGTGCACGAAGTCTGTGGTCACCTTGAAGAGACTGGCCTGGGAGCCAGAGGGTTCCTGGTCTGTCCCCATTCTTCCTTTCTAGGGTGTGTGTGGTTCTGAGTTGGCCATGGGGAGAAGCCCCTCTCCCTCCCTGCTCTCTGCAACCTTTACGCAGAGCATGACAGGAACCTGCGTTTTCCTTGCAGACTGACGCATTTCTGAAGGACAACAACAATGCTGCTCAGCGCCTCTTGGATGGGATGAATTTCATGGCCCAGTCAGTGTCCGAGCTTAGCCTTGGGCCCACCAAGGCTGTGACTTCCTGGCTGACAGACCAGATCGCCCCTGCCTACTGGAGACCTAACTCGCAGATCCTGGTACGGTGTGCCCCTGCCTTCCTGCAACGGCCATTCTGCTGGGCTTGAGCTCGCACTGTGAGGAGGCACGGATTTCTCTGCTGGTCACAATTAACACCAGTGTATTGGGAAGTGTGAGCTACATAGGCACGGTCAGCATCCCCCTTTGCCTGCTGCTCTTCCTTCGTGGTATTCTGCAAGTATTTTCTTTGTGGCAGGTTTTAGTGCCCTCACTACAAGGACCAGTTATGAGTAGTCAGATACCTGAGGCCATAGATAGTCTGGAGAAACGGGCCTTTAGAGGTCACAAAGGGTCATCCTTGGCTTGATACAGAAATCTCTGCAGCACTCACAGCAGGGAGCACCCAACATCGGCCCAAACAGTTTCTGACAAGAAACTCGCTCCTCACCTCCCAGAAGCTCTTGAGAAGCTGTGATACATGAGTTCTCACTGCTCTTCTGGCTGGACTCACTTCAGTTTCTCCTGAGACGCCTGTGACTCAGCCAAACAGATTTGAGCTGCCTTTCTGAGCCCTTCTTAGAAGAAGAAAACGATAATCACAGCTGCACTTCAGTGGGCGCAGTCAGTGTGGCTGGGGGTCTTCAGTGCCCTCCCTTCGGACTGTCGGGCTCCTGCCATTCAGAGGTGCCATCCTGATGACACCTGCCTTGTTCTGATCTTGTAACAGAACTGCAGCAAGTGTGCTGTATCCTTTAAAGATAACGACACCAAGCATCACTGCCGGGCCTGTGGGGAAGGCTTCTGCGACGGCTGTTCGTCCAAGACCCGGCCAGTACCTGAGCGGGGCTGGGGCCCTGCACCCGTGCGGGTGTGTGACAACTGCTACGAAGCCCGGAATGTCCAGTTAGGTAATGTGGGGCCTTGGGAGCTGCAAGGGTGGAGGGAGGCACTGCTCTCTTTGGCGCTGGGTGTTGGGAACTTACTCTCCTCATCTCCCAGCAGCATCAGTCTTCTGAGAGCAAACTCTTCCCTGGTCTTGGCCCGTCATCCTCTTAAGTGCTCTGTTAACAGGGTCCTGGGGTGCTCTTCCTCTGGGGGTTGAATTGTCCTGTATTTACCAGAGACACCTTACACTGAGTCGTCTTCTTGGAGAAGATTCTGGATTATGCTCTTAGAACCTTTCAGGAACATTAGCCAGCACCAGAGGGTTGAGAGTAAAGGACTAACAACAGATGCCCCCCGGTTTCCGAGTCTGGTTTGGCCTGACTGGCAGCCTTGTGATATTGCAGCTCAGCACAGTGGTATCCCAGGGGAAGCCTCCAGAAGTGCTCTGCTATTGCCCTCTGAATTTCCATTCTGGAATTGACTAAGGTGATGGCTTTTCCTCCCTCATTGTCTACAGATGTGGCTGAGGTACAGGCGGACGACGAAGGTGGGACGCTGATTGCTCGGAAGGTGGGCGAGGCTGTGCAGAACACATTGGGAGCTGTGGTGACTGCTATGGACATACCACTAGGTAGGTCTGGCATGCTTCTCTTGGGCTTATTGTTGGTGGGATGAGGCGTTTCGAGTGCCCTGGGCTTGCTGACCTAGTTGGAATTGACTGAAAATTTATATTTGCTTGCTTCTGCTGAATAGTCGTTCCATGTTTATTCCCAGAGGCTGTCCTCTGGTACTGTCTCTTGCTGCATAACAAACTAACTGAAAATGTAGACTTTAAAATGACCACCGTTTTATCCTGTTTCCCACCTTTGAGCCAGGAAGGGTAATTATTCTGTTCAAGTGGCATTGTCTGGAGTTACTAGCTGGTTTTCTAGTATGACAGCTGTGTTGTTCTGAGCAGCCAGCCAACTTCACATCCATGCTAAGTGCCTTGGCAGAGATGCCAGGAAAGACTGGGACCGTTAGAGCCCCACTCCATGTTTTCTCCAGGCCTCTCCATGAGGCTTCTCCGTGCTTCTTACGTGTGGGCTCAGAGCTCTAAGATTGTGTGTCTTAGGTGATAGGAAGTAGAACCTGTCAGTCTTTTGAGGCCTAGAGACTGGCATTTCTGCTGTTGTCTCTTGTAATCACACCTAGAGCCTACCTAGATTTAAGGGAGAGGATGGGAGTGTCAGAGATACCACACATGTCAAAGAATATGTGGCTATCTTTAATCTCCACAACGGCCAAACTATTATTCATTTAGGATTTAAGGTAACTACTCAGTTCAGGATGTGAAGGGTACTTAAAGCCAGGATGGGAAATGCAGGAGGAAGGGAAACCAATTGGTATAGGGCGTGAACAAGATTGTGGGCCTGGGATAGTTCCAGTTGATCGGAGAGGCGGAGGGCGCCTGTGGGTGGGTGGTGATGAAACTGCTTGGATCAGATTTAATCATGGTGGTGCACAACACGAGCAGATAATGAGCTTTTGACTGAGGGGTGTAGGAATAGGTGGCTTTGCCCAAGCTTGAAGCTCAGGTTGCATCTGCCCTCAGGTAACTGGGAGAGGCAGGGGCTGCCCTTGGCACAGAAAGTTTGCCAGCTGTGCTCATCAAGTGCTCACTTGCTGAGAGCCACAGGATGTGGGTCCTAGGCCAGAGTGTTAGACGTGTTAGTTCTTGTAATCCCTGTGACCAGTCTCGAAGGTGAGTTGTTAAAGATGAATAAATCAAGGCCCTCAGAGGTTAAGTAGTTTCTTTAATCCTGTAGCCACTAATTAACTCATGCTCAGTGGAACTGGGATTTGATGAAGATATGTCCTGACTCCGAGTCTGGATTTCTTTATGGTCACTCCTGTGGTTCTTAATGCAGCTGCCTCTTTGGATCACCTGCAGAGCTTAGTAGACGTACAATGGCAGTGCCTAAGCCTCAGCCCCAGCGATTCCGATCTGGGCGCGATGGGGTGAAAGCTGGCGTCTGCACGTTTTGCAAGCCCCGTAGTGACCCTGTGTGCAGCTGGGTTGCTAACTCGTCAAGTGTCTGAGGATGCCTCCTGGCCAGTGGGACTCGGCCTGTTGGGTTTTGTGTGTCCCGCTCGTCACAGTTCCTTCCCTGCCACAGGTCTGGTAAAGGATGCGGCCAGGCCGGCGTACTGGGTGCCAGACCACGAGATCCTGCACTGCCACAGCTGCCGGAAGGAGTTCAGCATCAAGCTTTCCAAGCACCACTGCCGGGCCTGCGGACAGGGCTTCTGTGATGAGTGCTCCCATGACCGCCGGGCCGTCCCTTCTCGAGGCTGGGACCATCCTGTCCGAGTCTGCTTTAACTGCAATAAAAAGCCCGGTGACCTTTAACCCCAGCTCCTCTCCGAGTCCTTCACAATTCCTTAGGTTCTCAGGGTTAGAAACAGAAGTCTCATTGAGATAGGCCCTCCTCCTGGTCCCTGTTGTGGTGTGTTCTGTCTACTCATCTGGGGCCACTTTACCTCGGTGCGGGTGGGCAGACAGCAAGCCAGGGTGAGCCTGGGGCAGGCCTGAAGGTGCGAGCCCCTCCGGGCAGGGGACTGAGCAGCTCACTGCAAAGGGGAATGAGCCCGAATCCTTTGCATTTATGTCACTTAAAACTCATAAATAAGTAAACAATAAATAAGAAATATATACATACATACACCCGTCTATACCTATGAAAGGAACTTGAGTGTATTCAGGCTGCTGCTGGCAGTGACGACTTCCTGCAGTCTGTCCCCAGCATAGGGATAAAGTGGCAGTGGCAGCAGGTCTTCCCCACAAAACCGAGCCAGGTCCAAAGCCACTGTGTCAATAGTCACCTTTTGCTGCTTTTCTCCAAGCCTTTGAAGCCTCCTTCCCTCGCTTTCCCCTTGTGCCGCTCAGCTGCCTGGGGCAGGAGCTTCCCGGGGCCCTGCCTCGGTAGCCGGAAAGGACTCTCCTGGGCCCTCTGCAGTTGAGGCCCCTTCTTGGCCTAAGACAGTTTCAGAGACCACCCCGCTTGTGTGCAGGTCACCTGAGTGGGTGTAGGGTGAGCGTGGGGTCCTCAGCCCTGAGAAGTTAAAACGCAGGGATGTGACTTCTTCGCACCTGGGCGGGCATGGAGGGAACGGACCTGTCCCCGCAGTTTCCGCTGCTTGTTTCTGTGTGTGTCCCCCGGGCTTTTGTCCAGCAGTCTGCCCCTGCTCCTAGATCAGAGCTTCTCCCCCGCTCCAGCCCCTGAGCCTGCCATCTGCTTGAGTCTTGCACTAGGGTTTTTACTGCTTATTTTAAAGGGTCTTAATTCTTTGTTCCCAGACACATGACCCCTCTAGCTGATGGAGGGGTGATCATGAGAAATCTTCCAGGGAAATAGAGCACAGAATGGACTGTTAGTTGTTTTTTTTCTAAAGTATATATAAATATTTCAACAGATCATTAAGAAAAAATTCTATCTCTCCTGTCCTTGCAAGAGAAGTCAGATGAACTCTTCTCCTCAAGAGCTTGGACATCTGTATCTATTGTGACTGGAAAGAGACTGTTGCTGAAGTCCTGTCATCGCAGTGGATTTTATCTTCAGTGGCCAAAAATGAAGAATTAATGCGACATAGTTCTTAACTGAACTGGTGGGTGGCTGAGCTTTAGGGAGATGTGTGGCAGTCATTCCTGGCATGTCAGTGTGATGTGAGCCTTGGAATGTTGGTCCTTCCTGCCTCCTGTGGCCCAGTAACAGGCCCTACTCTAGAACTGTGTATCATCAAATTTGCCATTATAAAGGAATCTTCCTCCTGAATATGGACTGTGTTGACTCTTTTCACCAGAAAAATCTTGTGCCCTCTTCCTAGTTGATGGGAAAGGAGCTGACTTTCAGAACAGACGCCAAGAGGCATATTTCTAGGGTGGCATTTTTTTACCTGTAGATACCTCAGTTTTTTACTGTAACAGGAATGTTAACAAAAAGCATAACCAGGCACACCGCTGTGCCCAACTTGCAGGCCATGGAAAGCCTGAGGACCTGTCTGGCTTGGAGACCTGGGATAGGGGGAGGGGAAAAAGGCATAGTCAGCGTGAAACCATTATCAAACAGGTTTTAGTCTCATGCCGACAGTTTTCCTGGCTTGCCCTGGACCAGTTTGTTAACTGGGACCAGGAGTTTTATGGTGGTTGTGGAGATTCCTGTAGTGTGAGGTAACGAAGGCCACAGCACTCTCTGCAGCAGTGCAGGCTCCGATGTGGTCTTACCATGCTGTTGACCTGTGCGCTGTATTCATCAGGACTTCCCACAGTGGCTGTGCCACCAGATTGCTGTGGGGTTTGGGCTGGGCTGGGCCCGGCCAGGAGCCAGGCCTGCCTGTGGGGCACTGTTAAATCAGGGGCAGCGGCTGTTTATCACCTGTGTTCTCAGGGTGTTCTCAGTGAGCTATGGAAATGTTGGGGAAAATTGTTCCCTGCCTTTTTTCTGTCACTCATTCCCATCCTGGGTCTGTCCTCATTCACTCCTACCTATGTCCCTTCTCTCACGCCCCATCTTTTCCCTCATCTCTTTCCAGCTCCTGTCCCTTTTGGCTTTCTACTCTGAGCACAGTGGGGTGATCTTGTGGGGAGTGTGAGTAGTGGTGGTTCATGGTAGATCTGACTGTTGTCCTTTCTTACACTGGTCAGACCTACAGAGGAGAGGAAGATAACCCAGTGTCAAAGTAATAGGTTCTTTCTTGCTTTCTGTACATCTAATCCCACCCTCAACTAAATATGGGTGGAAAACCAGCCAAATACAGGATGGAAACAGTTAAAATAACAAAATTATCACATTTTCTCACATTGAACACATAATCAACTAGCATCCAGAGTATGACATAGATACCACTGCACCCAGTAACTCGGAGGCCCCATCACTATTTAAAGGAAAGGTGCAGGCAGGAATGAAGGCAAGCAGGCAGGCAGGCGGGCAGGAAGAGGAGGAAGAAGCGTTTACTTAATTTATTCATTTTCATCGTTCCCCTGACCCCAGGTCTTGAAACTGGAGCCTTGGGATGTATGTGGAATGACATCCAGGGGCCTTATCTGCCAGGCTACCAGGGCATGCCGACATCTTTTTTCCCAAAGGAAAAGAAGGGCAGGAGGGGAGGAAGCAGCATTTTTTATTTAATTATTTTGGTGCACTGCCCCTTCCCATCACAAACCTGGGTCCTTGAGCTTCTGTGGGCCTCACCCCAGCTATCTCAGCCACCTGAAACACAAGGGCATGTCTAGCGCTGTATTTACTACAGCTGAGTCTCCCCTCCCATCCCGCCTTTTGGGTGGTGCTACATAAATGCATTAATAACTTTTTGGCTTAAAGATTTGCTCGTCAGTGGAAGAGACCATTCTATGGTCTACAACTGAGTACTGTCCGCTGGGGACACGTGGTCTCCTAAGTAGACAACCCCGTGGGATCCTTACACATCCCTCGGGATTAACTGCTGGTCCGACTTGATTTGGGAATTGGAAGAGTGCCTGTTTTATGCCAGGCAGTGTGAGGAGCTTTATACGTTTGACAAATAACCACCGTGAAGGTAGGTAGTAACATGCGTTTCTACCGTTGAAGACACTGAGGCTTAAAAGTCCAGGGTCACCTGGCAGAGAGGCAGGCCCAATGGCTAGAGTGTGGCGTGCACTCTGCCCTGCACCAGCTGTCGCCGGCATTGCACTGTAGAACATCTCTTAAATTGTCCTTCCTTGTGGGTTGTGATAATGTTAGAAAGAACCAAAAAAAACAAACGAACGCGAAGTACTTGCAGCTATTGGAGGAAGGCTTAATTTTTATATCTAATCATTTCCATTGTCCTCAGGTTCTCATGATAAAGGGCAGTCTCCTCATTACTAATGGAATTAGTTGTAGTTACTACACAAAATCGGAGCACTATTTGTTAAATTGTACTCAGGATTATTATTTTTTTGGTACCTGTGAAACTGACAAGAACACTAAGCCCATATGGTATGCGGCCTTTGGGGTTAGAAAATTAATACAGGGGTACTGCCTCCTGACCAAAGCCACCTTGGGAACTGCCATCTGGCATGCCCTGGGGCACAGTCCATATAAAGTCCAAGGACTCAGACTCAGGGAGAGTAATAAATAGTATAAATAATAGCAAAAATTCTTGTTCCTTCTCTCTCCCCCTCAAAAAAAAACAAACAAAAAAAACCCTGCCATTCTGTAGACAGCCTGTCTTCCTGCATTTGGCTGAGTCTACAGTATATGTTGCTGAGTGATTTCATCCACTGGTTCCATCTACCACCTTTACCGATGATATTCAGATGCTTAAACCTAGCCTGCCTCTCGAAGGCTCTGGCCTCATCCCTAGACAATACCCTTCTTGTCCAGAAGATACTGCACCTCAGAACTTTACTAAATGCACTTCCCAGTCACCATGTCATCTCGGTTCTGTCTGTCCTGGGTTATTGGCACTGCCTGTGTGACTTGCTCAGACTATGGGCTCTGCAAGAATGACCTTTCTACTCTTATAACGACTGTTTCTTTAAATGAAGCCACGAATGCAAGTGGATGAGGGTAGCACCAAGCAGGGAGGTTAGGCTCGTCAGTCCAGAAACTCTAGGAGACAGAGGCTGCTGGTCTTTTGAAAGGGGAAAATTATTGAACTGAAACTCACATTAAACTTTGGGAAGAAAAAACCACATTCTAAGAGATTCTTGCACTTCAGCAGGAGACCCAGTTGGTTCTGCTACTTACTAGCAGAAAGACCTTGGGCAAATCATGTTTTCTTTAGCAAATTGGGAGCGACACCTAGTTTAGGGGTTGAAGAATGAAAAGGAGGGCATACCCTTGTGGCTCACATGGCTAACAGCTGAGTGGGTGGAAGATTTAGACCAGGTTAAGGGGATATTTTGGTCTCAGAGGATGCTTGCAGGGAAGGGCCGGGACCCTTGTTGGGGACACAGGGAGGCTGTCAGTGCCCTTGAGCAAGCTGGAGTGTAAGTCAAGTATGTATTTGTGGACACTTTTGATAACCAATCTGTGCCAGTGCTCTCATTTCTGTGTAGAAGCCTACAAGCAAATGAACATTGGGCAAGAGGTTTAGTATACAAAGCCCACCACCCCCTGCTCATGCTCCACTTCGTTATCTGAGAAACAAGGTGAAATACCCTTACCCTAACTGGCAAGTGATGAATGCTGGGAAACTACATAACTACTCACCTTTGGGACACTTAATAGACTAAATGCTGTTTCTCAGCTGACTTTTAACACAACCCAGATCAAATGTTAGAACCAATTGCTAATGCTCAAATGAAAGGTTTAAGACCACCCATTTAATTCCCCCACCCCACCGCTTTTCTAAGCCTAAAAGAAATCTACAATAATTCTTTGACAGCTTGGTTTGCCTAACACGAAACCTGGGCCCCTGCAGTTAGAGGAGGTTAAGAAAGACATCAGGGGAGTCATTCATATCAGAACTCACCTGGTATTCCTGAGTGATCAAATTGTCTCCACTGTTCGGGGGAAGAGATCAGAGTTGGTCTGAGTAGCCAGTCTTGCTCTCACTTCCAACTGAAATTGAACTGGGGGAATGCTCTGTAGTAGTTAGGTATGACCAGTGATTCTAAATGGCAGACGCTATAATGAACAAGTGTCCATGCTGTGCTAACTCTGAATTTGAGGGGTCAAAAATATGGGTAGATATTTAGGTCATGGTTCAGCATTTATAATGCCTGCCTGAGCTCTTGGGCAGGGGCATGCCACCCAAGTTAATCCATAAGAGCCCATGGTGACTGGTTTTCTGGACCCTTCAGTTCTATCAGTATTTCCTAAGAGTGAGGGAGAGGTCAGGATGCCAAGGCTGCAGAGAAATGGGAACATCTAAATGATGAAACGCAAGAGAATCTTGGTCAACTCGCAAGCTTCTTACTCATCGGTGGGTGCGGGACTACTTCATTTACTTGGTTAACTATCACGGAGCCCTGGCATGACGTGTTTACACTTGCACGGAGTCACTTCCTGGCTCCTCCATAGCACCAGCCGCGCTACCAAATACCGTGACTAGAGGAGCATGAAAAGTAATTCTGATCTTATCTCAAGTCTTCTGGTTCCAAGATGATGGGGGGAAAAGTTCGTTATAAAACCTAAGAGGCACTAAAAATGTTACAGTTAACATGTAGATGACCAATTAGATTTTTAAAAAAAATTTGGTTCACTGTACATTAAAAGTCGTTAGCCAGGGTAGATGCAATACTCAAGTGGTGACCGAAGAGTTCAGCTGGTGCAGCATCCTGGGCTAGCAACGGTGAGGTGCAATTTCTACCCACAGGCGTGAAGTCCAATGGGAAGAGTCACTGGAACTCAGAGGGCTGTACTGCGGCAGAGCTGTGATTTCTGGGTGGCACAACACAGCCATAACCCGTCTTACCTCAGTCCAGGAGGGAAGCCAGAGGATAGAGCTGGTGGAACCCAGGGCAGTCAACGTGGAGGGACAAATGGAAGCCTTCCACAAAGCCATTAAAGCTGTTCTCTGTCTCTGCCCACTTTTATCCTCACTCAAGATTGGGTGTTGTGACTGCAGCTGGTTTACTGCAGCCTAAGCAACATGGTCTTCAAGAAGAGAAGCAACAGGCCACACCAGTTTTTTCTAGTTTATTGTTTGTATATAAAGATAAGCTCTGTAACACTGCACAAACATCTCACAAACTGCTTCTCTGTGATTACCAAAAGCCAAAAGCCCATTTTCTTTGACGCAGGGTCCTTGAATCTGACATTCAAGTCAACGTAACAGAAATAGGAGCTGTTGTATCTAACATTCTGGAAAGTGCCTGCCTGAACAAAGGCTTGCTAAGGCCTGTTTAAAACCTAGCATCAGAACCTGTGTCTTTCTACTGTCCCTGCTGATTCAGTTGTTGTTAGTCTATCTTATGCAACGACGCACCTCTTACTGCACTTTATAGTGATGCCAACTGCTCCCCGCTGGAGACTGCAGTTACCCGATGGCTACCTAGTCGTGGATTCAGAAGCACTTGCTGGCATCCTTACCAAAAACCTGCATGGCTGTGGACAACCTATGATGGCTCAGATCCATATGGTTGCTGAAGACTCTCAGATGACTGCTTGCCGCAGCCAGTGCATTGCTACAAGAATGCGATTCCTTCTTGGTCTTCATTCCGCATGTCAGAGAGGCCTGTACTCAGGAAAGCATGGGAAGCTCGAGAGGCGGTTGGCGCACGTTGGTTTCCACACGCCAAATCAACTCGCCACCCTGAAGCCACATGACCGGCTCTATCGGCTTCCCCAAAGCCAGCCTCTGCAGCAATCCATCATGTGTCACAAATCACAGCAGTAAACTATGAAAACTGCTGCCAAGTCAATTACTGATGGGATTCCAGAACCATGACTTAAGGAAAACTGAAGAACCCAGGGGTTTCTGTCTTCACAAGAGAACAGTGGGAGACCCTAGCAGAATGTGGTGCTGCACAAGATCTAGTGATGAAATTTCAGTATCTGGAAGTGAGCACTGCCTGGGAGTGAAGATAAAACCACCACCTCTAACATCTACAAAGATCCACCTTTCCCTTCAATGAATGTGACAGTAACAGGACAATCTCAGATTACTTGCTCATCTCTTGAGTTTTCTGAGGCCAGTTTAATGATCCAAACTCGAGCCTTAAATTTTTCTCCAAAGATGCAGACGTGACTCCCCTTTCTCTGCTGGTTGTCAAGTACAGATGCCTATCACTTTGGGACCCTGACACTCTCAGCTAGTCTTACCATTAGGCTTTTGGTGTAAGAAGCTGCTTAAATTTAGTTATCGCAAATCTTCAGCTCACAGAAAAAGTGTGTGTGTTAAAAAATAGAATGGTTATTTATGGAATTCAACAGAGAAAAAGGTACAGGTACCTTCTACGAAAAGAACTTTTAAGCTCTCTGAGCTCACAACTTAACGGAAATAACATGGTTAAGTTCTCCATACAAAGCAGCGCTTTCTCCCCAGCAGCCAGCTGCATGGGGTCCGTGTAAGGGACATCCACTCAATGAGGCGGCCAACAGCAACGGTGCAGACGTCAGTCCACTGCATGCTCCTTCAGGCTGCAGACTGCATGCTTAGTTGTAGGAGTAACAGTAAAGGTCCTGCCGGACGGCCATGAGCAGCCCAGGTGCTCCCCGGAAGCCCCCAAGCCGAGAGGAGAAGGCCACACTGGGTATGTCGGCCTTGGAGGTAGGGTGCGGGGAGGGGATGGTCCTGAGCAGGTGGGCATCGTGGAGACTCCAGATTCTTGTGTAGCAGTCCTGGCCCACTGAGAGAGGAGACACGTGGCGGGTTAGCAGAAGGCAAAAGACAGCTTGTAAACGTGTGGACACAGCTGCTCACGATACTCCTCAGGGTGCTGCGTGCGACTGACCCCATGCGAGCCAAACAAACTTACCAAGAAGTTTCTACCAACAGTATGTACGGTTTGAAAATCAAAGTCACCAGTCCCCCTGGTGCTCTCGAACTGTTAACCGACTGTAGGTATTCAAAGGGACAATGTGCGCTGGCCGGCTGTGACACCTGGAAAGGCTCGCCATCACCCTGGCCCACGTGCCGGTGGCTCTATCTCTCTCGGTGTCAAGGGCCTACCTGGCCTAGGTGACAGGCAGCCTTTTCCCTGTTTTAGGAAATAGTAACCTTTCTTATCAACTTCAATACATCCTGGGGGCAAATCAGGTGACAACTGTACCCTGAGCTCTTTCTCCTTATGGTTCAGTTCGTGGTGCCAGCGAGTCCTCAGGGAGCAGAGCTCAGAGGACGGCACCTCACCTACTGGGTGAGATGGCGCAGGCATGGCGTCTGTCACTGCAGATTTTCAGAGGAAAGAGGAGACCATAGGCATTTGTGGATTCCATGTTTGTGCTTTTGACATGAAGTGACTTTGTCCTCAACTGTGGGTGAATTCAGACCGAGCAGCTCATCGACGACTGCGCCTGTCCACTGCCCAGACCAGACACTCTTCTGAGGTGAGCACTTGTGGGAAACAGGAAGCTAACTGCTGGTGTCAGAGTAGTAAAGCTGAGAAAGTCCTAACCAGTGATGCTTCTCAGCCACAAAAGGTTCAAGGGTAAGTGCTTTCTTTCAGTAGGAACATTAGCAAATCTGAAGGTCTGGGAAGACTGAGAGCACACTCCTAGTCAAGGACCTACTACTGCCTTTGTCAAACTGCCTGCTGACCTTTCCTGCTATCCAGTATTCCGCAGCCCGAAGAGTGTGATCGCTTCAACAAGGGCTTAGTGGCTCACAGCTATTCCTAGTGTACAGATGTGGCTCCACGGGGACGAGTGTGAAAGGGACCAGCTATCAGCTCCTCTAGAATGACCTCAATCTCTCGGTGTCCTTGGACAGAAATGTGCAGGAACGGGGAGCTCAAGCTTCACAGGGCAGCTGCACTATGGGGTAAAGGCTACAGTGAAAGCTGACTGTAAGAGATTTAAACCCTTGAGCCAGGCCCCCCAAATTGCTGTTTTATTACATCTGAGCTGTCTGCTTGCTTGTCCACTGGCGTGGGGACAAAAGACCATCTAACTTGTGGACGTTCAAGCCTGCTTACTACCATCCAGATCTCTAAGTCCCCTCCATTCTCCCCGGCCCCACTGCTACATTCCCCTTTATACAATGCTGTTCTGAAGTGTTTCCTCTGCAGTTTACGGTGCTGGTGCTGTGGGCGAGTATTTGGGATGGAACCTCCCTTCCCCAGGTACCTGCGACCACAATTCCTTCTTCCTCGTGCACATGCAGGGGCAGGTAGGCGTACTCATTCACATGACCTTCATACTGCCTTATACACTTAGTGGTCCGAAGGTCCCATAGCTTGATCTGTGGGAAGAAGGGTAAGGGGCTATTAGGGAAGGGTCTAAAGGTAGACAGGTAAACCCTAGGCACAGAAGTCAGGGAGGATGAGGTGGTCTCCAAACACCTTGTCAGGTTAGGAAAATCTCAATCTCCTAAATGCTACAGTCCAACAAAAGCACCAGACCAGTTTCAGGTCTGTGCCTAATTAAGCTGCTCTGCACGGCCTATGCCTCCTCTGGTATCCAGCTCAGGTGCCTTGAGATCAGTGCCACCCCTACCATTCCAGCCATGTCGGATGCCATCAGGCATTGCTCTTCTTGGAGGATCTGCACAGAGGTCACTGCTGAATCGTGGAATAGGCGGGTAGCCTTCCAGCCTTTGCCCTGATTTCGAGAACGCAGATCAATGGCAAAGATCTCCCCAGAACGACAACCGTTGAACAGCAAAGGAGCCTGTGGAAAGATGGCCTGCTCGGTACCTGCTTCCAGGCTGGGAGGCTGTGTCTTCTGAAACACAGCCCCTGCCAGCCTCCCAGATCCCAGCCCCTGGGTCAGACGTGTGGGTGGAGATGGTTCGGTGTGGTTCAAAGGGTAAAAGAATTGGACCCCATGTGTCTGTCCTTCAATGTCCAACTGCATGACCTCGTTGGCCTCACACTGAAGCCCAACTGACAGTGCCCTGCCTCCACCAATGTCATTTGTGAGAAGCTGAGATGAGTAAGGAGTGGGAGAGAACAGAGGTCCAGGTAAGACATGAGGTCCCAAATACAGGGGGAAGTTGGCTGAAGAAATAGGAGTAATAACTGTGCTTACTACTGAAAGCAGGTGGCAGACTCCCTCCTCTACACTTTCAAAGAAACATGGAATTTTCTATGGCATATGCCTTTGAAATGTAGCAATGAGTAAAACTTTGACTTTTTAAATTTATAAAATGTGCAATTGGAAAGCTATATATGAAACGGTTAATGCTATGAACTGTGACTTAAATATTGAAAAATTATTTGTGCTCACTGTGGCAGTACATATCCTAACACTGGAACAACAGAGGTTTGCACTGCCCCTGAATGAGGATGACATGTGAATTCATGAAGCATCCTAGATTAAAATAAAATTGTGCCCGCCCCCTGCCCGTGGCTCAGGCCCACATCTGGGGAGAAGTCCACATCCAGCCCAAGGACCTGGATTCCAGGAAGAACTAAGTGTTTCTTCCTCTTCTCTCTTCCTGCCTGTCTTCCTCTAAAAATAAATTTGTCCTGCTCATTAATCCAGATACTCAAGAACTGCTAACAACTCACTTAAGCAGGAAGTTGTTTAAAGCCATTTTAGCCAGACCTTTCTGGATTAGCCAGCTTTCATTCATCTTGGACATACTCACAAAGAGCCCATGTCTTTCTTATGCCCCAACTTTCCCTATCAAATAGGACAACCAGATGCCTCATAGGAGAAAGCAAATACAATCCAACGAAGTTTCTATTCTTGGGAAACTTCCTGTTACACCCTTCCAATGCAACCAACCATGAGAGCAAACTGCTGGGTCAAGACATCACTGCTGGTTCCAAACGACTGCCGGTGTCCTGTCACCACGTTGGTCACCAGGACCCGTCGAGACAAGCCTGACAGAGATGATAGGGGGCGGGGGGAGAGACAAGTGTCAGCCTGGGGACTGCTGGATGGGAATTGTAAGGTCTGCTGAGTACTTTACCCTTGGGGACCTGGGGAGGCAGCCACACTCACCTGTACTGAAGCAGTTATTTGCCTGCATGTTCAGGGACCAGGCACAGGACCAGACTCCAGGGATCCGGAAACTGCAGAGCATGCCAGGCCGGTCTACTCTTGCTGAGGAGAGAAGTGAATATAGATCGTGGCTGCCTTTTAGGGACTGAGGTCTTCCCTGTGCTGCCAAGCCAGTGACCACCAGTTTTGCAAAATCTACAGAAACAGCTGCTCAGAGGGATCTATACCTCGGCTTCATTATGGATTTTGTGGCAGCAAAAAGACACATGCGCTGGGGTGCCTGAACCTTGTCAGGGTAAATACATGTAATCTTTACTGACTTCCCAGTGGCAGTGTTTGAAATATGAAGAACTATCAGGGAGGCAGTATGGTATCAGAGGTAAGAGTTTTTTCCCAGATCACACTATTAGCTGTGTGGTTTCAAGCAAAACATCTTTTAAAATAAACCTGTTATTGATAAGACAAAGTGCAAAAAACATTAGCACACAGTTTAACACGTTATCAGGGTAAATGTAGCCATGTCACTACCACCCAGGTTAAAAAATAGCAACCCCTAGTCCCTGATTTCCTCTCTATTACTTCCTATTCCTTCCCCAAAGGGAACCACTAGCCTGACTTCAAACCACAGACTAGTTTTATAAGGAAAATTCTGAACCTTTCTTTGCTTCCGAGTCCCCTTGTCTGTAAAATGACAGTAACATATACTCCAGGCACCAGACTAAGCGCGCGTGCCCTCAATAACATTCCTATAACCCGATGGGTCAGGTATTAGTTTCACTTTACACAGGAAATCTCTTTAGATTGGTAAAGCTGGGATTCACAACAGGTCTACACGAAGCCTGCGCTCAGTGGGCTGACCCTTGTTTAATTTATCCAAATTCTCTTACAGACCGAAAACGTAACATCCAGAATGCGGCCAGGAAGCGAAGTCTGGCTGCCTTCATCTTCAGCCAGACAGAATGTTTGTGTCCCTGACTGCCTGTCATTTGATAGGAGCTTAATGTTTTCTAAACAACCTGTGAAAAATAACCCGAATATTTGGATCTCTTACAGTTACATGTACTGCTACTGCCCTGGATGCTAAAATGGCCCCAAAGGGCGCAAAAAGGAGGGGTGTGTAAGGGTGTAGGTGCGCCAGTCTGACTCCTGGGTCAGACTTAAGGACTCCTCCCACACGTGCTTCTGCCGACTGTCCCCACGCTCCCCGCTCTCCAGGCCTCTGCCACAGAGGACACTGCTGGACATGCACCTCTCCCCCTATCCAGGGGAAAAGGACACACAGTACCTGGATGACTGCTGACGAACAGCGACGCTGGGAGCAGAGTTGCACAGCCTGGAGTCTCTGCAATTCCCATGAGGCACAGCCTCGAAAACCTGTTAAGGACAGTCAACACAGGCTCCCCTCTGGGAGAATGGGCATGAATACCCTTCAAAGAGTCCAAGGATTAACACCCGTCATTCAGTTTTAACATGTCTGAATGTCTCATAATTAGTTTCAGATCTTTTTTTTTAAAGGAAAGGTACAGGCAGGAATGAAGGCAAGTAGGAAAGCAGATGAGAGGAGGAAGAATCATTTATCTATTTTATTCAGCAGTTTATTACTGATTGTCTCCCTGGCCCTGAGTCTTGAACCTGGGACCTTGGGTTGTCTAGGGACTGCGCCTGGTTTAAACCGCTAGGCCATAGCATGCTGATTTTTTTTCTTTTAATGGAAAGCAAGACAGATACATTGAAGAGCACCCCTCTCCGGGGCCCTTCTCAGTCCAATTCTCTTCTCTGCTTAGAGCAATGGCTCTTCTGAAATTGGTCTGAGTTTTATATCATAGTATTTCCATTACATGATATTTAACCATGAGTGACATGAACTACATAATTTTAAATTTTAAAACCCATGTAAATAGTACCTACAAAACATCTCCCCACAATTTTTCAATCTCCATTGTTCCCTAGACTGATCTGTGTTGAAGTTTGTAACTCCAGTTTACTCATTTTTACTAGGCAGCGTTTCTCTGTGTGAATATAACACAACTCATTTATCCAGTCTTCTGTGGAAGGGCACTTAGGTTTTTATTTTTTTCTGCTCTGCTGCCAGTGTCGCTCCTCCTTATCTCCCTACCCTGAAGGGCGGGAGGCAGTGTTTCTTAAACATGCATTCATAGAATGAAGTTCATTTTACATGTTCTATATGAAAAATGTTTTATAAAACACTGACTCAATAGGAAAGCCTTTCATTAAAAAAATGCTGTTCTGTGAAGATTTGATGGTCCATGGACGGGTCATAACTTGCAACTGGAAAACACCACTCCAGGAGCCGTATGTAGAGGGGACTCACAGGTTCTAAGATAAATGTGTCTTCAACTAGTGGTCAGAGCCTGTGTTTCCCCCATTCTCTAACACTTGACATGATCAGACTTTTTTGCTTATCTGCATGTGTAAAATGACATCTCATTTTTATTTTTTCCCTTTTGTCTCCAAGACCGAGAACCGAGAGCCACGAGTCAGTCAGTCCCGGGTCCTGGAACTGCTATCGCACCGGAATGGAACCCGCTAGCCACGGCCAGGATAGCAGGTCACGAACAGTGCTCAGCATCTCATCACTCTGTACATCTCCCCAACAATGGGGTGCACTGACTGGTCTGAGCGGTCACTTAGGTTTCCTCTTCTTTTGAACGGCCTCTTTGCTTTGCTGACTTTCCTACTGGACTGTGTTGAGTTCCTTCCCCCTTCTTTTCACAACCTTCTCTCAAGAGGGGCCTGTTTACTTCCCCTTACTTGCCTTTCTCTCTTCTCTTCAACCCACTGAAACCCAGGTCTGACCTTCACCTTTCCAGTGAAGTGTTCTCCCCAAGGTCTCCAGTGAGCCTTAGCAAACCTGATGAAACTTTCCAGGTCTGCCCACGGCCAGGGAGCAGTTTCTCATCACGCACTGCGCACTTCTAGTGACTGTGACTGAAACCCAGGTGACACTCAAACTCATATGGCACTTATGGGGCCAGTATCCGGGATTTAATCTTTTAACAGGCCACACATTCACTATGAGACCTGTAAGTGTACTCTGTCGCGCCTCTGCTGCTCTCTGGGGAAAATACAGAGCCTGACAGTGACCTGAAGGGACCACCAGAGGGAGAGCTGAGGACCAAGCTACAGAGATCATGGTAGAGGGAACTAGAAGGATTTTTCTGTTCCCTGTA
>RJWH01005832.1:0-28142 GCA_004363575.1 Solenodon paradoxus
CATCCCCTACTTTCCAACTAAGCATCAAGACCTATCACTTAATGATGACCTACTTCATGCCAGACCCCTAAGAGACACATCACCTGCTTGGGCTCATTCACTCCCCACACCCCTCCACCCATCAGGTCCCGGCTCCTTACTGGGGAAGCAGCTCTGGGCTCCTGGAATCATGTATTCTGACCTCTTCAAATGACAGAGACGTGAGACCCAGGGAGCCTTGTTCAGGGTCACAGAGTGGTTCAGACAGCAGCCACCACGGCTAGGAGACCACTTTTCAACCGCATGACTCTAGGAAAGTTCCTTGCCTCTCTGGGCCTCATTCGTAAAGTGGGGATAAAACACTCAACTTGAGGTGGGGGTGGCTGCAGGGGGCCAGGCCCAGGTGAGCCAGGTGAGCTGCCGGCAGCTGTGGTGTTCCCTGCAGAAGTTTTTCTGAGTCCTCCTCTTACTCAGGTTTCTCTCAAGAGCCCTGATAATTAGTGGCCCACCAGTCACCTCCCTAAGAAGTCCCCCCAGGCCTTTGAGACTGAAGATGCTGCCTTGGGGCATTCTCCTCACCCAGGGAAGAACGCGGCCACCCCTCATGAGGCTTCACCACTTCTGGCTGCCCCGGGGCAGTGCCTGCCTCTGACTGGTGGCTGGGCCCTGGCCTCCCCAGACTTATCCTGCTTTCAGATGCTTCTCTTAGGTGACCTCACCACACCACCATGCCTACTCAGGTCATTCCTCCCTCCTCCTCCACCTTCTGCAGAGGCAACAGGGAGGGGTGATAAGATCCCTGGACTAGCGGTGAGGATTGCCAGGGGTGAGTGCCAGCTCAGCCCCTGAATTTCAGTGGGAGCTTGAGGCATGTAAAGCCCCTCTCTGTAGGGCTGGACAGGAGACTTCTGACACTCTTTCTTTGCTTCACATCTGGAACACTCTGTTGAGAAGACTCCGAAGTCACACACATCTATCCTGGGGGGCAGGGTTCTCTCCCCACCAGCACCCCAATATTCAAAACACATACAATTCCCAACTACATTCTGAGCCCAGCCACCTCTCACCCACGCATCTTTCATGTGGATGCCACAGCAGCAATCTGGTAACTGGGGAGATCAATCCCTTTGCTATGGAAAATCCACCCATGGCTGCCTCTGTCCTTATGCACTCCTCCCCACAACCACCCCGCTCTTTCCAGTTTTGCTATCATCGGCCCCTCCTGCCTCTCAGATCCCATCTCAAACCTCACCCCACCCTCACTCATGGGTCTTCTTTCATTTCATGAGAACTCAGGACCTTTGCACTTGCTATTCCTTCAGCCTAGAATGATCTCCCATAGAATTTAAAAAAAAAAAATTTTTTTAAAGGAAAGATATAGACAGGAATGAAGGCAAGCAGAGACAGACAGGCAGAAAGAGAGAGGAGGAAGCATTTATTTTTATTTAGTTGTTCACCTTGTGTGGGGATAGGGGGTAGGGGTGGCCTAGAATGAACAACTAAATAAATAAATGCTTCTTTCTCCTTTGCCTGCCTGCCTGTCTTCTCACCTTCATTCCTGCCTGCACCTTTCCTCTAAAACACAGAGTCACTTTCCCATCTCAAGGAGATCTTGCCTCACCACACAATCTTATCTTAAGTGGCCCCCTCCCTTCTGATGCCTCCTGGATGGCCCTGCCTTGTTTTCTTTATGGCCCTTAATATTGGCTGAAGACATTCACTAGTTTGTTTGTAATGCCCTAGAATAGGAGAAAGCCGCCTTCCCATAGGTGCTCCTGTGGGTGCCCAGTCGGGAGTGGGTGTCCCACAAATACTTGTGCAATAAGCAAATCTGGCCACGAGTGTCTGGTCACAGGGGTGGAGGCAGGGCTGCCACTTTCCATCCCTGGGCCAGACAGCGCCTGCCGCCCTTCTCTCAGGGACAGGCCCTACCCCATGGTGCCCCCAAGTCCCACGCATCCCTTCTCATGACGGGCTCTCTGCCTTCCCCATCCTGTTCCCCAGGCAGCTGGCCTTCTTGGGGGAATAAACTCTGCGAGGCTCTAAGGAACACCTGTTACGTGTCCCACAGGCACAGAAAGCACTAAAAATACCACGGCATCACCAGAGGGCCCTGTCACTCCAGCTCCAAGCCCTCCCTGCTGGCTCACTGGACCCCACTGCCCAGTGCAAGCTTCCTTGTTCCCTGCACCTCTCGCTCCGTCCTCCAGGAGTCCCAGGGATCCCAGGACACACAACCACTTATTAGCTGGGCCACGGGAATGACGATGACTGCTACGGCCAATAATTGCAATTCCCACAAGCATACTTCTCAACTCAGCATAGTTGGTGCGACTCATCATCTGCTTACCACGTCACATGTCTGTCCACAAACATTTCCTAATGCCAACTTCTCACCAGGTGGAGATGTTGACACCTGACCCTGGCGGGGAAAGAGGGGCACAGGATGCCCCCGGGAATATGCTAGACAGGTCCAGGGGCCTGGGGTCAGAGGAGTCAGCTTGGGGTGGGCGTGCCCCCTCGGCCTCCACCACGGGGCTTTCTGTGCCATAGGAAAGTCTTCTTATTTTATGGGGCACATTACACAAAACAGCACCAAGTCAAGTCCCAGAGCCCCTTCTAACCTGACCGTACCCCAAAGCCCATCGACAGAGAACCAACCTGCAGGAGTTGTCACTGGGGGTGGTGGGGGGACATGGGGACTTGAAGGTAGGTAGGATTTGGATAGGGGAGAGGAGCTGGGAGATTTGGGGGAACAGTCTCAGCTAACGCTATGGTAGGAACCTCAGATATGTGGGGTGGGGGAGGAGGGCCCATGGTGGGGAGTCCAGTCAAATGGAACCCAGGAATCTGTTCCCTCAGGGAAGAAGGTTGAAGAGTAAGGCGGAGGCAGGTCAGGTCTCCAGGCCCAAGCTGCAGAGCGGGGGGGTTTTACCCGGTGGTTTTGCACATGGACGGGACGAAGAGGGACAGACAATGTGTCGGGAGCTGCACGAGGGTTTATCCCAGGATCTGGATGAATTCGACAGCAATCCTATGAGCTGGAGATCACCCCACCTGTTTTACAGGTAGGAACCCGAGGCAGAGATAGTTTAAGAGAAGCTGACCTCATGTTCATAAAGGTTATGAAGGCCTCCAATTTCCCCACGCAGATCCACCCTGGAGCCTCACCCTGCCTTGGGGACTGCACCCCGATCTGCCTTTGTCTCCCTCCCTGCAAACCAACCAGGACCTGCCCATGTGTCTCAGCCCCCAGGAGATGTGTCCCCTTGTCCTGCAGGACGTCATGAGTCCACTCACCCATGCTGGAAGCGTCCAGGGGATGGTGGTAACCACTAGGTAACCACCAGTAAAGATTCCTGCACCCCAGGAAGTTTACTAAGGTACCCACTGGAATGTGGGAAGAAAAAAAGAAAAAATTGTACTCATCATTAGTTTTTAATCTAAACTTTCTAAAGAGTCTACTTTCCATGTTTTATAATACACATGTTAGCAGAGCAGAATATACATATACACACACATGCACAAGTCATAACAAATACACATACATTTGAATACAGAATGTAGACTCAAATATGTACATATACATATACATATGTGTGTATATATTTAAGGAGGGCAGGGAAGGGAGAGGAGGAAGAAGCATTTTTTGAGGAAGCACTTTTATTAATCTGGTTTTATTTTTGGTTGTTCGCCCCAGCCCTGGGTCCTTGGGTTTTACATGAACCACGATGACCCCACCACCAGCTTAGCACCTGAGCCACCAGGATGTGCCATCAAAACACTTTTTATAGATGGGGTGTGTAACTAGACTTTGCATTAGCATTTACGGACCCCTGTGATGAGCTCTCACTCAAGGGGCAGTGGTGGTGGGGACCTTACTGGGTTCAAATCCTTAATCCCCTACTTCTGGTCTGTGTGGATGGGTAAATTTGTAGCCCTTTCCTAAGCCTCAGGTTGCTTATCTTAGAAACAGGGGAGGCAACAGCACCTACCCCAGGTGAAGTAAAAGAGATGCTGTACAGAAAGGCAGCAGCCCAGAGCCTGGCAGATGAATGACAGATGCATCATATGAGCTCAGCTATATAGCAGCATAGCCAGCTCTGAGCAGGGCCTTACTGGAATAGGTCTTTGCCGGAGGCAAAGAACTCAGGGTAGGTCATTAGAAATCAATGTGACCAGGGCTAAGCCAGAGATCAGGACATCATCAGTCACCCACAGAGTGTGGAGATTCTCCCAGAAAGCCCTGCAGGTCTGAGCTTACAACAGCAGCACAGAGTTGAACTGAGGAAGATGATGCCATCGTAGGCTGAGGGGGCAGCCTCCTGGGGTGACAATGGGAGAGAGTGCTGGCGATAGCCTGCCTGGGATTGGATCCTGGCCCCAGGTGGGTAACTTACTTAACCTCTCTGTGCCTCAGTTTCACCACCTGTAAAATGGGGTAATGATGTACCTATTCACTCTTGTACTAAGAAGAGGCTGGCCAGTGAAGCTTGGTATTAGCTGCGTGGCTCTCAAGCAGGTAAGTGATTGGATGGATGTTTCATAAAGGGCCATGTGCCCTGGTGGCATTTCCCAGGCCCGAGGCAGGGAATGACTAAAAACGATGACAATGCAATGAACCACCTCCAATTTTCTGTAAGTCTGAAGGTGACTTCCTCAATTCTGTTTCAGAACATCAGATTCCAGATACCTAATTGCTAAGGGAGCCTGACATCCTTCTTTCTGGAGTGACAGGCTGGACAGAAAGAGATGGCCTCAGAGGATGGTGGACCCTCAGGACAAGATCTCCCGGGAGTGCCCTGGTGGAGTAGCAGTTAAGTCATTCAACTCCACAGGACATAGGTCATATACCCCTGTGTTTGAGTCCCTGGGGGAACAATGAGAGTGAACGGCTAAGTGAAAAACAAAGTGCTTCCTCCTTCTCTCTCTTCCCCTCTTCTTGCCTACTGCTGCCATCATTCCTGCCTGTACCTATCCTTTTTTAAAAAAAGATCTTTTAGCACTAGGTGCTCCAGCCAGGGCACCAGGTCCCTACCATCCCAGGGAGCTGCTGGAGAGGTGCATCCCCGAAAACCTCCCTGCATCAGAAAGAGAAGCTCAGAGGAATGCAAATGTGCTGTCCTAACTGTGCTGTGGGTCCCTCTGAAGATGGCCAGAGGTGGGGGGTGGGGGGATATCAAGAAGATGAAATGGTGTTTTTTACACACACCCCTTATTTTTAATAATATTTAAAATATGCATACCCTTTACCCCAGTAATGCCACTTCTGAGAATTTACCCTATAAAAATACTCACATGGGTTCACAAAGATATGTGTGTACGGATGTTCATTACAGCACTGTTTGTAATGATTTAAAAAAACGCCAGTGATTGGGGACTGGGTATATAAATGATTTTGCAACCACATAATGCAATACTATTTGTTAAAGAGTAAGAGAAGTCTCTGCAGACTGAAAGGCAAAATTATCCAAATTACAGAAAAAAACAAAAATGAGGAGGGTGTTAGCGTGGGGGTGTAGAACCGAGGCTGAACAAGCCCCTAAAAGTGGCAGGAGGGTACTAAGTGGGTAGGTGGAGCTAATATTCCCATTTCACAGATGAGGACGCAGAGGCTCAGAGAACAGACTTCTGTTTTCTCTAAGCACACGGTCACCAGCACAGGCACAGCTGATGACGCCACTCTCCTCTCCTGGGGCCCCCATAAAGCAGCCTCTGGTACAGAGATCCTAGGGTCAAAGTTCCAGTGTGAATCCTGAACAAGTCCCCTGCCCTCTGAGGCTCAGTCTCCTGATTTGAACAAGGGGTTGACTACTAAGCGCGATTCCCCCTCACCCCCCTTTTCTCTTAATCCCCTCACTCTGAAACTCTTCCAGAAGCTCATCCAAGGAGTTGAACTACCTGAGAATTGGGGTCACAGGCCTACCTCGGGGACCCTGTCTGTACCTGAGACACACAGAGGGGACATGGACTGTTCCTGCTGGTTAGTACTCACCTGCCCCAGACCCAGACACATCTCCATTTTGGAGGGTTTTCCTATAGCTCATGTGCTTCTCCCCAGCTCTCCCTCTACTGTTTTCCAGGCAGCTTGAGCTGGTCCAAATCCCTCCTTCAAACTCACAAACATACAAAATTTATTTCTGCCAGAACCGCAGGTGAGTGGAGGGGGGACTTTCTACATAAATTCGCTCACTTCATCCTCACTACATCCTGAGGAAGCAGCTTCATGTGGCCATTTCCCAGATGTGCAAACTGGTGCTTAGAGAGAGCAAAAAGGATGCCCGCGTCTCAGGCAGAGATGCCCGCCTCTGGTCCAGAGCTCACAATTTTTCCATCACCTACCTGTCTCCCCCTTTAAATCCTTCCTCCAGGTCTTCAGAATGGTACCCAACTACCACCCCTCTCTCAAATGTAACATTAGGTAGCCATTAAAAATGATTACAGAGACACATGACTAATAACAACACCAGAAAATACTTAGGAGACAATGTTAACCGAGGAAAAGCAAGACACCACAATCGTACAGCCGGCATGATGAAAGTACGTGAAAACGATAGCGCATAGAAAAATCCTGAAAGGAAACAAAATCGCCACCGTGATTTTGCTCGTGTTCGCACTATGGGGGGTTTCTTCCCTACTTTTCTCCAGTTGCCATAGTCAATCTGTATCACTTTTACAAAGAAAAGTCACCGTGGGGGAACAAAAGGAATACATGTGTAGTTGAAATAGTTGGAAACCTGCCGTTTCCTTTCAACTACCTCTCCTTCGACTCCTCTACCGCCTGCGTTTTCGGGACAACGTGACTATAAGCAGGACACCTGGTAGGAAACAGGGAGCAACCTGTATCTCCACAGACCGACATCCAGCTCCCGCCCCTGTGACCAGCCCCCTTCGACTAGTCTCTCCTTTCCGTCGACAGAAGACCCCCAGTACACCCCCTCCTCTCAAAAGGCCACAGCGGGAGCTCCTGCTGACGCTCACCTGATAATCGCGGTTCGGCTTCCAAGATGCGAGACGCGCACACCTGTCCGTCCAGGTGAGGACTGCGGGAGCGCGGCGCCGACGCGAGCAGGGAGCCGGCCGGGGGCGGGGCCGTGGCGTCACCTCCAGCCACGCCCCGGCGTCGCGGCCACGCCCCCGGCTTCCTTGGCCCCGGGGGTTCGTGCTTTCCGTGCCTGCGGACTGAGGTGCTGGGGTCACTTCATCTGACACGCACGCCCCAAGTGGGCCGAGCCTCCAGCCATCAGCCGCGCCGGCCAGAGGTCTCCTACTGTGACCCTGGGGCGGGAAATGCTGGGGGGCGGGTGGCAGGCTGTAAAGGGAGGTTCAGAGCGAGGGTCTCCCCTACTCCACCTCCATTCCCCCCACCTCCATTCCCGGTGATCTTGGGTAGAACTCTTGGGGCCCGCGGATTCCGTGTTCAAATGCTCCGGGGGCAAGGTATGACCTCCCAAGAGACAGAAGGGGACCCTGATTCCCCAGTGTTTTCTTCCAGTCTTACCTCACCCAGACCCTACCTCCGACCCTCCTGCTAAGGAAACGGGGGTGGGTAGGGGTGACTAAGAGGTATGTTGCTAACCCTCGGGCCTTGAGGAGTGTTATCCTAGCATCTGACACCTACCGTCGGTAGGGAAACTTTGTAACTTTGTGCAATGGAGTTTGGAAATGCTGGTGGGTGTCGAAAATAAAGGGTCCCATTCTTTGAAAGGTAGTTCGAGTCCACCTACCTTGGCCCTTGGAGCCAGCCAGTCTATTTCTGGAAACCTGTTCTAAGGAAGTCACCTGGGCTGCTTCATCGTGCAGTTCTTGATGACCCAGACACAATCTCGTCCAGGCGGCCGGCATGGGGGCCTGAGCCGGGGCAGCACACAAACTTGAAGTGGAACATTACGCAAGCCTTCAGAGTTGTGCTAGAAACAGCTGGTGGTAACATGAGGGAGTATGTCGTAATCCCAGGAGAGTGAAAGCAGGCTGGACATGTGCGGTGGATGCGGTTGTGCTTAAAAGCAAAGGTTTCATGCATAAGGAAGAGTCTGGAAAGAAAATGTTGGCTGTTCTTACTTCTGGGTGGGTGCAATTATTTTAAACTTTTTTCTGTTTTCCTGCATTTTCATCTAACAGGTTTATAGCAGTTTTATAAAATCCCTTTCTTTTCTTTCTTTCTTTTTTTTTTTTTTTTCAAGGAAAGGTACATACAGGAATGAAGGCAAGAGGTAGGCAGGCAGGAAGAGAAAGGAGGAAGAAGAATTTTATTTATTTTTATTCAGTTGTTCATCTTGGTTGTTCTCCCTGGCTCAGGATGTGAACCCAGGTCCTTGGGCTGTATGTGGGCAATATTCCAGGCACTCCATGTGAGTCACCAGGAGTGCCAGAATCCCCTATTTATTACCACACTGCCTTTAACCAAATACTCACTGTTGACTAAAATAAACCTCTTTCCACATAATCCTCTGAATAGGCCTGAGATAGGAATTATTATTTCCTAGACATTACAGATGAGGAAACTGCAGTCTGAGAGTTTGATTTTCCAAGGTCAAATGGATAGAATGGCCTGTCTGTTTCAAGGTCAGTGGGGATTCTTCAGCAACCCCCTGATTAGCCACCAGGCTAAAAGGCCCACCAGCTTCAACTGGACTTAAGGGAGCCAGGGAGAGGGTTCATCTACGCCTGGGCTTCCAGAGGAGGGTCAGAGTGAGGGGGAGCAAAATTCATCTGGAAGTGCTTTCCTGGGGGTGAGGCTTTGAGGCTGACCTGACACTGGTGAGACCCAGGAAGGATAGAGCTTCCAAGACCAAGCCCCAAGGTTGAGAGATCAGCTAATTTAAACTCCTCAGTTAATTTTATAGCCTTACTATAGTTTTCTGATTATAAAAGCAATGTGTATTTATCATGGAAAATCAGAGAAGTCAATAAAATATAAAAATAATATAAAAGTCAATTCCCTTGTTGTTCCACCTCTTATATGGAAATTTTAAATAATACTAAAGGGTAGAGGGAACATAATAAAAATCAATTCATATGCCCTTCACTCATGTCCAACAAATATCAACATTTTCCATTCTTGTCTCATCCATTTCCCTACATACATTTTTTAAAGAAAATTCCAGATACCATATCATTTCACCTATAAATACTTTATCTCTAACAGATAAGGATTTTGAAAGACAAAAACAACACAATACCATTATTACACTTAATATTCTTTCGTTAGATCATTTAATATACAGTCATGTTCAAGTTTCCCACATTTGTCTCCAAAACGTATCTTTACCGTGGTTTATTTGCATCAGGACCTACAGAAGAGCAACATACTGTATTTGGTTGATCTCTCTCTCCCTCCCTCCCTCCCTCTGTCTGTCTCCGTGTGTGTGTGTCTCTCTCTCTCTCTCTCTCTCTCTCTCTCTCTCTCTCTCTCTCTCTCTCTCTTTTTAAAGGAAAGGTGCAGACAGGACTGAAGGGAAACAGACAGGCAGGCAGAGGCAGAAAGAGAGGAGGAAGAAGCATTTTATTTAGTTTATTTAGTTGTTCATCTTCGTTATTCCCACCTGCCCCAACACATATGCGCACAGACTCCAGGACACAAACCTGGGTCCTTGGGATGTGTGTGGACTGTGCTCAGTCAGAGATGGCAGACCCAGCCACTACTCCACCAGGGTATGCCAAAATTCATCACTTCGAAATGTGCAATTCTGTATGGTAAAAGATGGGAACTAGACTTTTGATGGTGAACATAATGTAGCATATACAAATGTTGATTTATAATGATACTTGTATATATGAAACCAACATTACTTCAATTAAGTTTTTTTTTTTTTAAAGTAACTGTTTGACTTTTAGTAGATTTGCAAGGGTTTGCAGCCATTATCTAACCTTCTAATATTTTTATTACCCGCAAAAGAAACCCTGTGCTTACTAGCAGTCACTCCCCATTTAGGCCCTCCCCAGCCCCAGTGACAATGAATCTCCTTTTCTTTTGCCTTTTCTAGATAGTTCATAAAATGGAATCATACAAGATGTGACCTTTTGCATCTGAAAATGTGTTCAAGGTTCAACCATATCATCACATGATCGGTACTTCATTCCTTTTTATTTTATTTTTTTTAAAGGACATTGCAGGCAGGAATGAAGGCGAACAGAGGCAGACAGGAAGAGAGAGGAGGAAGAAGTACTTTATTTGTTTTATTTAGTTGTTTGTCTTGGTTGTTTCCCCATAGGACCTGGGTCTTAAACCTGGGTCCTTGGCATGTACGTGGGCCACATCCAGTCGCCTTACCCGCTAGGCGACCAGGATGCTCTGCCTTCCTTTCTGTAGCTGAATAATATTCTAGACCATGCTTCCCACAGTCTGGTTTGATCGCCTGCATCCCTGGCGGGGGGAGAGGTTATCTTTCGCCATGTTCCACTATCTCCTGTTTCCTAGAAACTGGTCATCAATTCAGACTAGGAAATGGATTCCTTTTATTCATTTTTATTGTAGTAATTATTGTACAATTAAAATAATTTCCTGTATATAGGTTCCCCATTCCTTAGATATATGTCAGCACACCCTGCCCTCCGCCACAGCACCCAGTGTTCTTCCCCAGTGTCCAGTGGGCTCTGCCACCATGTGCCCCCGCCCGTCCCAGTCCCTTTTGGTGACCTCAGTTCTGTTGCCTATGTATGTTTCAGAGTTGGTT
Source organism: Solenodon paradoxus (assembly GCA_004363575.1). NCBI lineage: Eukaryota > Metazoa > Chordata > Mammalia > Eulipotyphla > Solenodontidae > Solenodon > Solenodon paradoxus. The sequence continues at coordinate 10,656 of RJWH01005832.1, forward strand.
CTGTTTCATCTGTTCCTTTGTTTTGTGTATTTACGTTCCAACTCTGAGTGAGGTCATCTAGTATCTATCTTTCTTCTTTTGACTTGTTTCACTTAGCATCGTCCATGGAAACGGATTCCTGATTCAATCTGAGTACAGTGCTTTTAATAGAATATTTCATAGACGATGCTGTGGCCTTCCCAGGGCATTGGAGTAGCAGCCATGGAGTTGAAGCGTCCTACCTTCTAGAGATGTTTAGTAACTTCAGATCTTGTTAGCCTCATCCTTCGGTTATCAAGTTCTCTGCCAACATTTCACCCAATGGCTTTATCTTTTTATTTATTTATTTTAAAGGAAAGGTGCAGGCAGGAATGAAGGCAAGGAGCCAGGCAGGCAGGAAGAGACAGAAGAAAGCAGCACTTTATTTTCTTTAGTTGTTCATCGTTGGTTGTTTTCCTGGCCACGGGTCTTGAACCAGGGACCTTGGATGCATGTGAGCTGCACCCGGTTTAAACCGCTAGGCCACCAGAGTGTGCCCACCCAGTGGTTGGAGCATTCATTTGTTATCACAGACAAGGTTCGCTATTTCACCCTTCAGTTTACAGGTAGGGAGACTGAGGCTAAGAGCAGTGTTTTGCCCAGTTACAGGGTTAGTTATAATGAATAGCTAAGACATACTAGGTCCTTGCTCTCTGCCTGGCTCTGTGCTAAGCACTTTATATGAACTGACTCACTTACTACCCTTAACTACCCTTTGTGGTTGGCTTTATATTCTCATCTTCCTTTTCAAAAGAGGAAACAAAGGCACAAAGGGACAAAGGGACCCATCTTTGATGAGTCATGTAACAATTCATGTCCAGAGATTCTGGGGGACAGAGAGATGGGAAACAGCTCTTGCTCTCGTAAATATGGAAGCAGATACGGTGATCAGAACCATAGAGAAAAGGAGACGGGAGCCATGGAATCTTCTAGAGGAAGCCTCACTGGAATTGGCGTTCACATATGTGCAGCATTGTGCCATGGGGAGTAAAGGCAGAGGCATGAGCCTGCTGTGTGAGTAAGGCCTCAGGCGTGATGTGGGCCATGAGCAAAGCCTCCGGTCTTCACATGGACACGCTCTCCCAAATGTCTGCCCATGGGAAGAGGAAGCAAGGGGGTGACGCGGCCATTCTTTGACTGTGTAGATGCCATTGCAGAGCCCTGGACTAGGAGTCTGAGGATGAGTGTTCCATGGCTGGGAGAGAGGCCTGGGGGCTGTATCAGGCATGGTTCTTGTCTTCAAAGGCCTAAGAATAGCTGATGGAGATAGATTCTAAATGCATAGACTATCTCTGGAAAGGTCTAGAAGGAAAATATTTGCAAATCATGTTTTGCTCTTGTTTCTAAGAGCAAGGCAGGTAGGGAAGCAGGCAGAACAGAGGCAAGAGGAGGAGGACGCATTTTATTTATTTCGTTGTTTATTTTAGTTGTTCCTGCAACCCTGGTACTCAAACCCGGGTCCTTGGACTGTCCATGGACCATGCTCCAGACGTGGGCTTAACATCTGAGTAGCCAGGGCTGCCTAAATCATGCTTTCTTTAATAAGCAAAGAACACAGGCAACCAAGAAGAAAAAATACTGGCTACATACTACACAAATGACTAAGAACATGAGCAGATTGTTCACAGACAATACAAAGATTTCTGAAAAGTGGGTGAAAATGACAGCTTCATTCAAAATCAGAAAAATGCAAATTAAACTACACTGAGCTCTTCCATCCAATAGGTTAGTAAAGATAACGGTGCTGGAGACAGCTGGTGGCAAGGTGCTGGGAAAACAGGCACCTTCACACATGGAGGGAAACTGAGGATCGCCCCTACGGGGCAATGGCATGTCTGTCACACGCTAACTGCTGGCACACCATGATGGCTTGGGGCCGAGACACAGGTGGTAAGTCCCATACAGTCAAGGACCCAAGTTCAAGACCCAGGGCCAGGGTAAGGAAACAAAATGAACAACTGACTAAATAGAGATGATTCTTCCTCCTCTCCCTTCCTTCTTTCCTCTCTTTAAAAAAATGACAACTGGCGTGCCCTGGTGGAGCAGTGATTTGATTAACTGCCTCCAGCTGAAGCACAGGCCACATACGCCCCAAGGACCAGGGTTCACATCCCAGGCTGGGGAGAATAACCAAGGTACACAACTAAAAATAAAGCGCTTCCTCCACCCTCCTCCTGCCTACTTGCCTACTTGCCTTCATTCCTACCTGCACCTTTCCTTTAAAAGAAATGTGACTGCACATTCCCTCAGAATTCCCAGTCCAGGTGCTTATTTTGCAGATATAACCACACGGGAGAGAAATGGCCTACGAAAGGGTTCTTCACACACGTGTGTGTCTTGAAAACACTTGTGTCCATCAATAAGGGGCTGATAAACGGAGCAGAGACCATTCACCCGATGGAACACAATTGAATGTACAAATGAGTGAGGGCGCCATCATGGGGAAGGCTCTGCGGGGGATGCTATGCAGGGAGAGAGCAGGCTTCAGAGAGGGTACTGGAGTCTGTGACCGCACAGAGGCAGGGAGGAGAAGAGCAGACACTCATCTTTCTCTTGCTGATATTACACGAGTCTCTCCAGCAGGACAGAGACCGGTAATGGCGTCTCTGCCAGAATGGAAATGGGTGTTTGGGGGAAAGGCAGGGGAGGGAGACTTTTTACTGTACTCCCTTTGGTAAAGTTGGAATTTTTCAATTTTTTAAAGGAATGGTGCAGGCAGGAGTGAAGGCGAACAGGCAAGCGGAAAGAGAGGAGCATGAAGAATTTTTGTTTTATTTTTATTTTAGTTCTTCACACTGGTTGTCTCTCCCATGTCCCCCACACCCACTCCCGGACCCAGGATTCAAACCCGGGGTATGTGACCTGTGCTCCTGCAAAGGCAGTTGACCTAACCACTGCTCCACCAGGGTGTGCAACTTTTGAATTTTTAAACATGTGAGTAGAGTAGATAAATAGTTCTTGTTTGTCTGTTGTTTGTTTTCTTTTTAAGAGAGGAAAGAGGTGTGCCCTGTGGCTCAGGCTGCTGAGACACTGGTGTGAGGACCACATTCAACCAAGGACCCAGGTTTAAGACCTAGAGTTGGAGTGAAAAACCAAAATAACCAACTAAGTAAATAAAGATGTTTCTTCCACCTCTCTCCCACCTTTAAAATAAGTAGAGAGAGAAAGGAAAGGAGAGGCAGAAGAGACATTTTTATTTCTTTACTTGTTTTATTTTGGTTCCCCCACATACTGGTCCCAGGTCTCAAACCTGTGTCCTTGGACTTTCCAGGGTCCCCGCCCTAGCCGTCTCAGCACCCCGAGCCACAGCTTTTGAATTTTGACCCACGTGAAAATAGTTCCACTTTATCAAATAAAAAATGTCAGGTGTCCATTTCATAGAGAGGGAATCTCCAAGTGCCAACAGAACTGGCAGGTAGGGGTCCCCTGACCCTGGTTCCCTGATTCACTGTCACAGTGGGCCCCCCAGTTTTCAGATGGGAACATGGAGGCTCAGAGCTGGAGAAGGACACCCCAAGTGCTCAAGGCTGGGTTCTGGGGGCCCCATGTCCACACTCATCACTCGGGCCGCTGCTGTCGTCCCGCTCGCCCCCCACGTGCCCCCCGCTGGCCAGCAGGTGTGCCAGGTTTCTCACTTAACTGGCGCCAGCCAGTCTTCCTCCTGAATTTCTGGTTTTTGACCAAAGTGGACTCTTGTTTGCCTCAATTACACTTTATTAAAAGAGAAGGAAGCAGCTGACGGAAGGCGCAGTCACAGGACCGGACGGATTCAGGGCCAGGTGATCAGGGACTTGACTCCACGGCCACCACCGCATTACTGGGGGAGTTTAACGTAGCGGCACGTGCGTCCTGGGCTCTTTGAATAGGCCCGGATTTGGAAAGAAACTCAGTGAACCGGTTCTTTGACTAAATTAGCAGGATCACATTTCCGATCGAATTATGGCTGTTTCTTTCAAGCCTTCCTTTGTCGCCTCTGAAGAGGCAGTTTTAGACGTTCCAGAGTTCCGGGGGAGATCTCGGGTTCAGAACCTGGGTCCCTGGGGAGATTTCGGGTTCAGAACCCATCTTTTTAGACTCACTCTAGGCAACAGTTGCCTCCTATTAAATGTGGTCCTGTGGCCACGTGCCCAGGAGCCCCTCTGACGCGGGGCACCCCAGTCCTCTGGCAGCAGCCTGGGCTCCATCTGGCTCCCTGGTCACACTGGGCGGCAGAAAAAGGTTTCCAGGACTGTGTCCCCTCAGGCTCTCTGGGGACAGGACTGAACTCAGCTGGGCCCAGAGTCAGGCCTTCTGAGTCCAAGGCTGGAGGACACAAGCCTCGCTCCCACCGAGCTGGGACATTCTGCTTGGTTCTGAGAGGAGGCTTCTAAGTGACACCTCGGGGAGTTGTTCCCCAGAGCCCCCAGCCCTCCCCTCCCGTGACACCCCCTCACACAGACCTCCGAAGTTCCACTCACCATCAATTTGAGAGCTGAAACCAGAGTCCCCGGGGCGTATCCCCAGGTGTGGGGGTGGAGGTTGTCGCACACCCCTGTTGAGGAACCATGCACCCATGTCAGGGAATGTGGAGCTGTTTTGTTGGGTGTGTTTGCCTGAATGAACGTTTAGCAAACTGGGATTGAACCCAGAACAGAATTTCAAACCTGGCCCGGCGCTGGGTTACTAATGGGGGCTCAGTGATGCCACGCGGAGCGCACCTCCGTTTGCAGAGTGCCCGTGCTCTCTGCATGCTCAGAGCAATCCACCGAGGGGCTCTCTCCCCCTTCAATGGGGAGGTGCCTAGGGCTCAGGCGCAGGCCTTGCCCAGCCTCACACAGCCTGTGGGTGGAGGGCGCAGACTCCAGGCCCCCCCAGAGGGCAGAGCTGAGGCCCGGAGGTGCCTGGGAAGGGGTGTGTGGGGCACTGTGGGGGCCTCATGTTGTTTTCCCAGGGTGGGGCGATGAGGGCTGGGAGAATGGGACTCACAGAGTTCACGTCCTGAGCTGGAGATGGGGCCACAGAAGGTCAGGAAAGATTCCATACACTCTTGGGAGGTGAGGAGGTGGCTGGCAGCAGTGGGAGGAGGAAATGGATGTGGACTCACCCTTTCAATCATCAGCAGACTCTAGGGCCTGCCGGGGCAAGCCAGGGCCCGGCTCCCACTCCCTGCAGGGCGGGGCCGGCAGGACACCCCACCCACTGCGCTCCGGAGTCGGAGTCGGTGCTGGAGTAGGAGGGGAGGGAACTGGCCTGCACCCTGCAGGGCAAGAGAGGCTCTGGAGCAGGGAGAGGGCAGCTCTGCCTGGGAGGTGGTCAGGACGGCCTGGGAGCAGGAGGCATTTGCCCAGAAATGCCAGTTTGCTGCCAGCAGTGAGTGTCTGCTGCCTGGCTGCTGGGTGGCTGCTGGGTTGATTCAGTCCACGCACCGGTTAGCACTCACACCACCTGGGGTCACCCCCCCCACACACCATGGCTGGAGAACTCTGGGGTGGGGGCTCAGTGACTTGGCTCATAAGACGCAGAGCTGGCTTTGAACCTGGGTCGGAAGGCTCCAGAGCTCTTCTCTCCACAGGCGCCACCTGGCTGTGCGGGGTGGCACGGGACGTGGGCTGGGAAAGTGGCTGCTCTGGAGGCAGCTTTTCTTTCTGCTGTTTGTCTGGAGACCGAGGGCTGAGCAAGCTGAAGGCGAGATTTGGGTTTAAGTCCCACCTCGGCAAACTTGACCTCTCTGAGCCTTAGTTTCCCCTTCTGTAAGATGGGGGAATCCTACCTATAGGAAATAAACTCCAGTGCCTGGGCAGGCCATCTGGAAAGTGGGGTCGCTTCCCTCCCACGTGCCCCCGAGGAGGTCGGAGATCAAGCGTCACAGCGGCTTCCCTCCAGCCCCCTGACCCAGAGGTCTAGAGAGGTCTTGTCCCACTCGCTGTGTGTACGGAAAGGTTTGTCTCTGGCGAGGTGCTCTCCAGAGATGGAAATTCTTTGAACTTCTTGATGATGATGGAGATGGGGATGATGTGGTGAGCAGGAGGACGTGAGGATCAGGACGAGTAGGGTGGTGACTAAATGCTGGCTTGTCCCCAACATTGCAGCAGGCCAGGGAAGGCTGGGCTCGGTGCTGGGGAGGGTGTGACTCAGTGTGAGCACCCAGTCAGGTCTGCTGTGGGGTGATGGCTGGGCCCTGTCACTACCTGTGCTCCACCCTGGAGTCATGGCCCTTGCTGATGCCCAGGGCCCCACCTTCACAGCTCTCTGGGGAACCTGCCCCAGGGGCCTGACTGTCCCGGAGGCCTCATTTCCTAGAAGGTTGTAACCAAAGGCCAGAGACGGGAGGACTTGCCTGCAGGTCACACAGCACGTCTGGGCTGGAAGGGAGCCCCAGCTCCTGATGCTGGGCATTCTCTGCCAGCTGTGCTTGCTCCCGCGTGGACAGGAGGCAGAGGACCCTTCAAGGGGCTGCCCAGAGGGCAGGGGTGTGGGGACAGCAGGGCGGGGCCCAGAGGAAGGAAAAGCTCTAAGATTCCATTGTTCAGAAGAGGGAAGCCCCCGTCCTTCCTGAAGCAGAGCAAAGGCTTTGAAGGCCAAGGAAAAGCAGTGATGAAGGTGCCACAGATCAGAGATCTGCACATCACCCGCCTTCCACGGCCCAGACTCTGGGGCTCTGGAGTCAGCCCAAATATCCCTGGAGGAACCTCCAGGTGCAACAAGCTTGCCCCCCATTGACCACTGTGCCATTCAGTCTCCCCTGGCATGTCCCGCCAGCCTAGTGGACAAGTCCACCAACTCCAGCTGACCCAGTCCACATACATCCCAAGGTCCCAGGTTTGTGACCCAGGTCGGGTGGGAATAACCAGTGTGAACAACTAAATAAAAATACATGCTTCTTCCTCCTCTCTCTGCCTGCCTCTGCTCACATTCATTCCTGCCTGTAACTTTTCTTAAAAAAAAAAAAAAAAAAAAAAGCAGGCACACCCTGGTGGAGCAGTGGTTGGGTCAACCACCTCTGAAGGAGCACAGGCCACATATCCCTGGGTTTTTGAGTCCCAGGTCCAGGGTGGGGGGCCACAGGGGGGTGGACAAGTAGTGTGAACAACTAAATAAAAAATAAAAAACAAAATGTTTCTTCTTCCTCTCTCTTCCTGCCTGCCTGCCTGCCTGCCTTCATTCCTGCCTGCACCTTTCCTTTAAGAAAAAATCTTAAACTCCCTGCAAAAAAATGAAAAACAAAAGCAAAGGTACCCCCCCTTCCCCCCCCCGGGCCACCATGAAATCAGCATGAAGACAGAAGACAACATCACATGCGGGTTCACGGTGACATCAAGGCCCATGAGCACCAGCTCACACAGGCTATGGAGACGACACAGATGTGGCCAAGGTCAGTCCCAGTCAGACACAGTGAAGAAAGGAGGCATCTGTGTGGGCCCCTGGCACAAGGCTCTGGCTGCTGCCAGTGCAAGTGGGGTCGCGAACCTGAGTCCAGTGCCAGTTCTCAATAGACTCATTTCCACCTTAAAAAAAGACTCTGAGACTCCCTGAGAGGCGGTGACCAAAAGGTCTTAGGAATTGGACGTCTTGTCCAGTGTCGTAGCCCCAACCATTTCTCTGCTCAGCCTGCCCATTTCTCTGCTCAGCCTGCCCAATTTCTGCTTATTTCTTTATATTTTTATGAAAATAATTTTTTAACTGTAGCATAATGTGCACCCTGGTGGAATCGTGCTTAGGTCTGCTGCTTCCAGAGCACAGTCCACGTACGTCCCAAAGACCCGGGTTCTCATCCTGGGTCTTGGGGGGAAACAACCAAGTAATGTGAACAAACAAAAAAAAACAGTCTTCCTCCTCCTCCTCCTCTTGCTGCCTGCCTGCACATTTCCTGGAAAAACAGACCACATGTCGACGTGCCCTGATATAATAGTGGTTAAGTAGCTGCCTCTGGCTGAGAGCAAAGTTCACATACCTCCCAAGGACACGGGTTCGCATCCCAGTCTGGGGAAAACAGGCAAGAAGATAAAGTAAAGAAGATAAACAAATGCTTCTTTTTCCTCTCTCTTCCTGCCTGCTGCTGCTGCTATCCTTCCTTCCTTCCTTCCTTTCCTTTACAAACAAAACCAAAAATATTTGGTGCACCTGGTGGTGTGTTAGGTCAGCTGCCTGCAGCCAAGAGTGCAGTCCACAAACATCCCAAGGACCCAGCTTCTCGTTTCAACAAATAAAGTGCTTCTTTCTCCTGTCTTCCCGCCAGCCTCTGTCTGCTCACCTTCATGCCTGCCTGCACCTCCCTTAAAAAATATTGTAAAAACGACGAACCTTTGTAATCACCTGCAGTGCACAATTCTGTGGCACCGAGTACATTCACAGTGTTACCATCACCACCATTTCTCTCCAGAACTTTCTCATCGCTCCCAGAGGACACGGTGCCCACAAACGCAAGCCCCATCCCCTCCCGAGCCTGGGGCCACGCTGTCTCTGAACTTGACTCCTCCAGGTACAGCTTGTTCTTTAAGGCTCACAGCACAGGGCTCCCCTGGCAGAGAAGTCGATGAGCCCAGCGTGGCCTTCGGAGGGCTCCTTATCCAGTCTTGCTCCACGGAGCCGGCATCACTCAGCCCAGAGAAGGAAATTCTTTGAATGTCTCTAAAGTCCATGATGATGACAGTGATTAAGGGAATCGTGGAATCTGGTCCTGACATACTTCTCTGACAGTCAGTCCCCAGAAGCCACCCTCTGTGCTTCCCACCCTCTGCCAAGGCTGCCAGGTCTGAGCTCAGGGCCGTGGGGGAGGAACACAACACTGTCACCTGGTGTCACCAGTCTCTCGTTCTCCGCCCCCTCTCCACTGCGGGCCATCAAATCCCAGACTGGAAATGAGTCAAAAGAAGAGAGACACCAGATGACCTCACTCATAGGTGGAACGTGAACAGACGAAACAAAGAAGCAGATGAAGCAAAACCAAAGCTTGGACACTGGCAGTAGACCTGAGGTCACCAGTAGGGATGGGAGGGGGGCACGAGTGGTGGGGGGCCCACTGGACAGTGGTGAGGACCCTGGCAATGTGGTGGAGGACCGGGGAACCTGCACACACGGGGATATTTTAATGTGTAGACTGAGTCACTACAGTAAAGAAGAAAGTGTCAGGACAACAGCAGCAACGAGTCCTTGTGTCCCTCGGCAGCCTGACCAGCCTCACCCAGGAGCAGTGATGGCCTGCTGCTCAGCGCAGGACCCCCCTGCCTTCCTTTCCTGCCCTGGGCCCTGCAGGGACAGCTCAGTGGTGGAGACGGGCTGGAGAGAGGCAGTGCCCGGCCACCTCTGTTACTCTGAGCCCTGGTCTCTTCAGCTGTCTCTCCTGGCTGCTGTGCTGTGCCCAGGAACGGGCCACTGTCCCGGGTCCTGAGGAGCATGGAAGGGGCGTGTTCTGCTGGCCCGGAGGACGAGCTGGAAGGGGGCAGGGCCAGCCTCCCCGCCCCTGCAGACCCCAGGGAGGCCATGAAGGGGGCTGCTCCGAGTTCAGGGCCTCCTCTAGGACGGGAGCGTCTCCCTTCTCTGCAGAGAGAACCTCCCGTTCCTGCCCAGGTACTTTTCCAAGTGCAGGGGCGCTGACTCAGGCAGCGGAGGTGGCTGGCGCCTGGACTGGTAAAGCCCAAGGACCTGCGTTTGAGATGAAAACAAACAAATCAATAAATAAAAATGCTTCTTCCTCCCTTTCCTTCCTTCCTATCTTCCTTCCTCTTGGGAAGAAATCCAGCAAAGGTAAAGGTTAGGTCCTTAGAGGAGGGGGAGCCCTGGGGACAGGGGTTCAGCTCTGCCCTGGCTCAGCGTGAGATCGAGGTCAAACACCGCCCCCTTTTGGGGTCTCAGTTTCCCCACCTGTACGCAAGAATTTCCAAGGGTCCCAGCTGGCACGTCAGGGGACTCACCTCGCTGTCCCTGAGCAGGAGAGTCTCTGTCACACCAACGCAGCACCCCTGGTGGGGGAGCAGGGACCTGAGGCACAAAACCCTTCTCTACTTGTGACTAAAGCTCCCCCTGGGCTTGCCAGGGTCAAAAGAAGCTCCACTTGACTGGAGTCCCAGCATGGAGTCAGCGCCAGGCCAGGCCTCAGCCGGGACCCCTGCTCTGATGGCCACTTTTCCTCCCGCGGGGCCCTGGTGGTCGCTGATGGCGCCACCGCGGAGGCTGGAACTCCGCCGGGGGCGGCGCGGCGGGCGCTCCCCTGCTGCCCCCGTGTGGCCACCGGGGGCGCTGCAGGCGGGTCGCGGCGGGGCCCCGGGATACAGGTCCGCGAGGCTGGGGCGCTTCTCGGTGTCCAGCTCCCGACGGTCGCGGGGGCCTCGGCAGAGTGAAGACCGGTCCTGACCGCTGGGACTCTCAGGCCTGAGTCTGCCACCCGGAGAAGTACGCTGAGCGCCATCACTGGCAAGCGGGCAACCCAGGGCGGCTTCTGCAGGCGGCGGGGGTCAAGCAGGTGCTGGTGAGCTGGCTGCCTTGGCGACTCCAGGTGACCCTGAAATAGCGAGGCTCTAGGAACTGAGGGGTGTTCTAGGCTCTCAGCAAGCGACCTCTTAACCTCTCCGCCCTCCTTTTTTTCTCTGCACCTGCTCCCCCTAAGTGATTTTTTTTTTTTTTTTTTAAAGAATGCAGGCAGGCAGCAAAGAGAGGAAGAAGCTTTTAACTGATTTAGTTGTTCATTTTAGCCGCAAACCCAGTCCTTGGGCTGCATGTGGTCTGCGCCCCAGGTTCCGGCTTAATGCCTGAGTCACCGGGGTGCGCCCCGCTACCCTGTCTTGATTAGATGGGGCGGCGTTTGCAGCACTCAGCCTGGACCCAGATTCCAGGTGGGTGCGCTTGGCCCCTGGAGGTCAGGGACGCTCTTCCCGTCTTTTGATGGGGTGGGGAGGTCAGGGAGGTCTCCGTGGAGGGCGTGGACAATCCGCCCCGTGAGCAGCAGGAGCCCGCGAGGGCAGAGACGCCTGCCCACTTCACCGGGATGATTTCCAGACTCATCATCCGCAGCAGCCGCGAGTTAGCACCGGTTTCCACTTGGGGTCGGGGGAGGAAGGTTCCTCTTCCACGGGTGTAAGTAAAGCCAGCAGATGATTTAGATACATTTGTGTTTTAAAACCAGCCGAGTTTAGAGGCTCCCAGGTGCACAGCAAAGGTGATAGTGGGTGGGGATGCCTCATGTAGGGACAGGGAACCCCCGCCGGCAGCTGGCGCAGAGCCCCCCCCCCCCAGCCAGTGCAGCAGACCCCGCATCCTGGGCAAGTGCGAGGGACTGAAGTGAGTGGTGGGACAGCAAGCCGGGGCCCAGCTGGCGACTGGCTCTGCCTGCAACTTGAGAATTTGGGAGGCACATTCCCAGACTCCCCCACCCGCTGGCGTGTCCCCACAGATCCCATGGGAAGGCCTCACAACATCTGCTCTTCGTGGGTGCACCTGCGTGTCTGTCTGCGCTGTTCCCAGAGCCAAACCCGACTGGGTGTCTGCCCCGCCCTCTTCATTGCTGACCCACCCATGATGGTATAGGAGGGGCCTTTGCCAGGTGATTAGGCGTGACTAGGGGGAGCCCCAAGAATGGGGTTAGTGATCTTATACAGGAGGCTGCAGAGTCCCTCACCCCATCTCTTGTGAGGACACAGCGAGATGACTGTGAACTGGGACACGGGCCTCACCCAACCCCACATCTGCTGGTGTCATGATCTCCAGTATGTGAGAAATGCTTGTCTGTGCCTTAAGCCCCGGGGCTAGGGTATTTTTGTTTTGGCAGCTCTTGGGCCCACCCCTGGGGAGCTTGCAGCCTGTGGGGCAGCAGCCAGCTGCGCACTTTGCAGGGAGAAGCTACAGGCCTCGGTGACGTCAAGGCTTCTGGCTGTGGGACTGGACAGTGCCTGGAGGAGGAGCAGGTTGGGGGACCTGGTGGGTCCTCCTGAAGGAAGACTGGGGGCAAGGGCAGGGTCAGGGCCATGGGGTGAGGGTCAGACACTCACAGAGGGGCCACACATCCTTTGTGTGACAGATGAGCTCACGCACCCGTTTGGTGGATGAGATCATCAAGGCCGGCTGAGAGGGAGAGCAGGCTGGCCAGCCAGGACCACCCAGGGAGAGTATCTGAGCTGATGAGCTCAGCTCTCCAGGCCTCTGCTGCTGGAGAATCAGGTTCTCAGGGAGGCAGGTCAAAGGGGAGGATGGGTTAGGGAGACACTATCACCATGGTGACAAATGCTGACCTTGTTTGATCTTGAGTAACTCACTTCATCTCTCTGGGCCTCAGTTACCTCACCTGTAAAATGGTACAAAACACCTTCCTCTGGTGGAGGAATTAAATCAGATTTTTTTGAAGTGTGAAAGTCTCAAGTCCAGCAGAAGACATCTATGTAAATAAAACTTCCCCTTCCCCTGCTGACTGGAGCAATCGGGAAGGCTGCCTGGAGGAGGCAGGCCAGGAAAATAAAGACTGATTTGGAGAGACTCAACATGAGCACAGCGCACCCACGTGCTCCCATCATCAAGGGAATAGCATTGCCACCCTGAGAGCCAGGCACCATCACCCCTGATCCAGATGAGGAAAGGGAGGCCATTTCGCTGGACCTCGGCAGCTTGACTGCAGACCTGGGTGCAAATGGGAGTGGGGGCCTTTTTGACTGCTCCTTCCTCTGTGAGCTCCAGGTGGTAGGGCTGATATCTCCCCTGGGCCTGACATGGACCTGGCACTCTGTAAGTTCCTCGTGAATTTTGAGTGAAAAAGGCATGAATGACTGAGTTTAGTTTGTGAATGACCCAGAGGTATCGCCCCGAGATTCCAAGACACTGTGAACCCCAAAGGTCAGAGTCTGAATCACCTGGGAATGTGCTGTGTTGGCTGCTGGTGGCTGCCTCTGGGCATGAGGGTGGAGGAGGAGGAGGAGGAGATGGACTTTTTTTGTTGGAATGTTTATGTTACATATTGCAACGTGCACACATTAGAAGCATTATAATTATGATGCCTTAGCACGGTGCGTTTTCAATAAATAAACCAGGCAGGGAATTACCACCTGGGGAGCACCTTAAACATGCAGACTCTTGGGTTGCAGCCCAGAAGATGGAAGCAGCAGGCCTGGGGGTGCCCGGGGACCAGGATGAACTCTCCAGGTGATTCTGTCACAGGTGGTCATGGACCACTCTGGGAATAAAAGTACCAGCTGAATCCTTTTCCCAGGGACCACCAGCCGGGCTCATTGGCACATCTTTTGCATATATTTTCATGAGTTTCCAGAGAAGCCTGGATTATCCTCATCCTCCTCCCCTCCTGGTCCTCCAGCACTGTCTCTATCCAGACTGGCCTGGAAGACTCCTCCACCCCAGCTAAATATGGTGTTTGTCTACCCCACACCCATGATCTCCTGGTCCCTCAGAAGCCTTCCCTGCCCCGCAGCTGGAGTCTCATTCCCACACTCTTCCTCCCCCCAGCCCCCATCCTCTAAATTCCCCCTGGGCCCTCTCTTACCTGCCTTTTTATGTGCCGGACATCCTGGGCTGAGCCAGCCTTGCACCCACCTCCTCCCAACCTGTCCTCCAGAGACCCCACTTTGGGGGCCCATTTGACAGATGAGGAAACTGAACCTCAAAGAAATCATGCGAATCACCAGGAAGTGGGGGCTCTTTCTTTAAAAAAATTTTTTTTAATATTTATTTTTAAAAAAAATAATTTTATGATTTCTTTTGTTTACAATGCTATATTCACTTTAAGATATTGATATTGCATCTCAGTCTGTGAGTATTTCACATCTCACATGAGTTCTAATGTCCATTATTCTCTTTATCTTCTTCGAATTTAGTTGTGTTTTGATAGGTTTCCCTTTACAGTTTCTTGTTTGCTTTTTCCCTGGAGATGTATTTTGAGGTTACCCTGAGGTTAGCATTGAGAATTCTATGGCTCTTCCTATTTTTATTTGAAAGCAGATTAGTCTTGCACTCATTCTAACCATCCGCATGTTTATTCTCCTCTTCTCCTCCCCACTTTTTATATTTGCTGTCTTACTAAGTGGGGTTTCTTCACACTTCATAGAGTACCCTTTATTTTTGTAGAGCCAGTTTTGTGGTGATGAATTCCTCTAGCTTTTGCTTATCAAATGGGGGGTTCTTTCCATCCCATCAACCTGCTTCCTAAGATGCACTGTGACATTTCCATTCATCTCAGCTTAATATTTTTTGGGTTTTATTTCGCTCCACTTGCTTTAATTAGGTCTTTGAAATTACCCAAGTCATTCACAACAGCTAAGAACTGGGAACTCCCTAAGTGCCCAATGTCAGATGAATGGATAGAGAAGACGTGGTCCATATACACAGTGGAACACTGCACAGCCCTGAGAAGAGATGAAACCCTGTCATTTGAATCAACATGAATGAATCTAGAGGGGATGATGCTAAGTTAAACAAGTCAGAAGAAGAAAGACAAAGACCAGATGACCTCACTCACAGGTGGAATATGAACAGACAAAACACAGGAACAGATGAAACATAACCAACCCTGAAACATCGGCAACAGAACTGAGGTCACCAAAAGGGAATGGGGTGGGCGGCGGGGGTGGCGGAGTCCCCTGGACAGTGGGGATGAACACTTGGTGATGTGATGGAGGGCAGGGTGTGTTAAAATATATCTAAGAAGCGGGGAACCTATACATAGAAAATTATTTTAATTGTAGAATAATTACTATGATAAAAAATAAAAAAATACCCGTCATATATACTTACTATAAAAACATGCAACCCAGAAATATTTGGGGGTATTTCATTTGTTTTGTTTTTAAAGAAAAGGTGCAGGCCGGAATGAAGGTGAGCAGGCAGCCAGAAGGATGGAGGAGGAAGGAGCATCTTATTTAGTTGTTCATCCTAGTTGTTTACTTATTTTTATTTAGCTTTTCCTCTTGGTTGCTCTCCCCAGCCCTGGGACTCAACCAGGTCCCTGGGAATGTTCGTGAACTGCGCTTCTTCGGAGGTGGCTGGCCTAACCTCTACTCCACCAGGGCACACGCGCACGCACACATATATATGTATTCTTAAACAATAAATTCAGTGCGAGAATTGCTAAATCACCATGAGTGCAACATGTTCAACTTTATTGGATAAGGCTAAACTATTTTCCAAGGAAATTGAACCAATTTTATACTCCCACCCAAAGTGGATGAGGGTTCCCACTGAGACATATAGTTTTGCCAAATGTGGAAGGAATCATTCAACTTTATAATTTTTTTTACCAAATTAGTGGGAGTGAAATTCCAACTCATTGTGACTTTAATTTACATTCTCTGATTACTAATGGTATTACATAGCCATCTCGTTTGTATCTTCTATGTCCTTCCTGATTCTTTTATCTTCTTGATGTATCGGTCACTGAAAGAGTTGTGATACAAAATGTCTAATTATGGTGCTAGATGTGTCTGTTTCTCCTAGTTTTGCTTTATATGCTTTGAGGTTCTGTTATCATATCTGTATGTGATCATATGCATAAAGGTACATACCTTTAGGATTGTTAGATTTTCTTAGAGTTACGTATTCCTTTGTTTTTCATAATGCGTTTGCCTTGACGCTTACTTTGTTGTTATTATAATCTTTTGATTTTGATCTTTGTCAGACAATGAAGGTAATCTATTTGCCTCTTCCTCTTTGACCTTAGTGACAGGTGACTTAACTCATTTTTTAAAAAACATTTGGGCGTCCCTGGTGAAGTAGTGGTGAAGCTCAGACACAGAACCCTGGTTTCTAGTCCCATATCTAAAAATAAAGTGCTTTTTCCTCCTCTCTCTTCCTGTCTATCTACTCAGCTTTGTTCCAACCTGTACGTTTCCTTAAAAAAAAAAAAAAAAAAAAAAAAAAGAGATTATGAGCCTCACTTGTCAATTTAAATTTCCTGGTAATTACATAGAAAGGTAAAAAGAAACAGGTGAAAATTCCTTACAGAAAACTTTAATTATATATAATTATATATTTTAACATGTAAATTTATGTAATAAATCAATGTCTTCAATGATATATTTAATTAAACACAATATAGCTAAGATATATGTATATATATTTAAAAAGGATGGGAGGCAGGCAGGAATGAAGGATGGAAGCAGGCAAGAGGGAAGAGAAAGGAGGAAGAAACAGCCTTTATATATTTAGCTGTTCATTTTGGTTGTGTCCTCTGCCTACCAAGAACCCAGATCCCGGGTGTATGTGGACTGTGCTCAGGCACCGGCTTAACATCTGAGCCACCAGGCCACGCCCCAAATACCTTTTTTTAATATTATTTTTATCGTAGTAACTTATTTCACACATTAAAATAACCGCATATGTATCAGTTCCCCATTCCTTAGATATGTCAACACACCCTGCCCTCCACCACGTCACCAAGTGTTCTTCACCAGTGTCCAGTGGGCTCTGCCACCACCTGCCACCCCCACTCTGTCCCATTCCCTATTGGTGACCTCAGTTCTACTGCAAGTGACAAAGGGTTGGTTTTGTTTGATCTGTTCTTTTTTTTTTGTTTATTCATGATCCACCTATGAGTGAGGTCATCTGGTAGTTTTCTTTTCCAAATACCATTTTTAAGCTGTAATCAATAGTAAAACCTGCTGGGTGCACCATGGTGGGAGGTTAGTCCATCGGACATAATCTGCACTCATCTCAAAGTCCGCGATTCAAGATGCAGGGCCTGGGGGGAGTGGGAGTGGGACAACCAAGATAAACAACCAAATAAAATAAAGTGCTTCTTCTTCTTCTCTCTCTCTGCCCGCCTGCCTGCCTTCATTTCTGCCTGTACCTCTCCTCTAACACAACAAATCACAACTGAAAAGTTTCACATCTGCTTTGCTGAAATCCGGGGTGCTTGCAGCGCTGGGCAGAGCAGCCGCCAGGGAGGATTGGGTGGGCTGTGGCTGCTGAACAGTTCAGCCCCGAGTCTCATCGGCTGGTCCAGAGGCCACACTGGGACCCACTCCCTGCTGGATACTGTCTGGGAAAGCACTCTGCAAACTTGCGCACACACAATCTGGGGACAAAGCCACGCCTGGATAGGGTATCTGGTTTGACCACGATTGTCCCAGTTTAGCAAGTTGTCCCAGCTTCCCGCCTGGTTTGAAATTCTGTCCCAGTTTCCATCACAATGTGCTAAAAGTTCATTTGGATCAACGCACTCAACAGACTAGCTCCAAACTGCCGGAAGGGGTGCAGGTGTCCCCAAATGGGGTGTTATTACTCCCTCGGCCGGGGTGTGAACACACACGCACGCACACGCACACGCACGGACGCTGCCCCTGGTGATAGGCCAACTGGTCCAGTTGCAGCTCTAAAGGCCACGCTAAGTCTGCAGCTCGGCTCCAGTGCCGCGCCCCGGCAGTCTACCCGCCTGACCTTGAAGGTGCCTTCACCTTGAGCGCTCGGGTCTCTACTCCTGGCGGGAGCGGAGTGCTAGGGGGCTAGTCGTGCCTCCTGTGGAGCGCAGGCGCCCCCGGGTGTTCGCGGCAGGGAGCAGGAGGT
>RJWH01005832.1:28242-67553 GCA_004363575.1 Solenodon paradoxus
CCCCACCCCCACCCCCACCCCCACCCCCACCCCGGGGAAGGTGCGCGTAGCTGGGTGGAGCCTCGAACCTTCAGAGTCAGGCAGGGAGTGTTAGTAAGTAACCGCTTGCCTGGTGTGGACCCCCCTGGGGCGAAGAGAGTGGGATCGTTCTGGTTTCCTTTAAGGCAAGACGGGAAACTGAGGGGAGGGACTATTCCCTCCCACACCTTTATCCAATTCGACTCGCAGCTGCGATAACGCAGCAGCTGGGCTTCAGAGCCCTGGTGAGCTCTGGTCTGTGAACAAGTGTGGGACCGAAGGCAGGTCATTCAAGCTGCCCGCTTCCTCACCTGCAAGTCAGGGTAAAGGGATAAGGCCACCGGAAGTAGTCTACGCACATCCTAAGGACCCAAGTCTGAGACCCAGGTGTGGGGGACAACCTAGATGAACAACTAAAAAAAAAGATAAAATGCTTCTTCCTCCTCTCCCTGCCTGCCTGCTCGCCTTCACTCCTGCCCACACATTTCCTTTAAAAAAAAACAACAAAAAAAAACAACAACAGGGCTAGCAGTTCCCTTCTTCCCCTTTACCCTTTCCTAGAAGACCATGAGATTGGCACCACTTTGGCCCCCACCTTACAGAACAGAAAGCTGAGCCTCAGAGAGGGCTTGCCTCAGGTCACACAGCCTAGTAGAGCCTGTCCCCTGTGTGGCATGTGGCAGATGTTGACTGAAGGTGGAGAGGTGGGCCTTTGCCTGCCACCTTCTCTCATCCCCAGTTCCAGCTTCCTTCCTTCTGTCTTCCTTCCTTCCTTCTCAGCTCCCTCTGCCTGCCTCTCCCTCCCTCATTAAGACTAGAAGAGTTTCCAGCTTACCCCTCATTCCTGACCAGAAGGATGCTGGGACTCTGGTAGGAGCTGTTATCTGTCCAGAGCTGGTGGTTGGGAACCTGGAGTCTCCTTGTCCTGAGCCGCTGCTTCGCCATTAACCAGAGGAGCAGACTGGCCCGCGGGTGCCACACTGGGGTGCAGGTAATGCGCCCTGGCCTCTCACGGCCCCACCCAGCTCCACCGGCCCCAAGCAGGGGCCCTAAGCTTCCCAGTGCAACCTCAGGTTAGACTCCCATCATGCTTTCCCCATTTCCTCTTTCCTGGAACCTCTTCCGAGCCCCTTCCAGGAGCCCGCTATGAAGGTGGAGGGCATGGGTTTGGGGCAGACCCTCAGGGCTCCTCCCTCGCCTGCCTGTCATCCAGTCCATTCATTCATCTGTGCCCATCTCTTCTCTGTAAAATGAGGGAAACCGTAAGGTCCCCAGTGACTACGGAAGCACAGCATTCTGCCCAGTGCTGCCCCCTCTTCCCTGAGCAGGATTCCTGGTTTGACACATGGTCTCCTTGACACATTGTCACAGTGGCATCCTGCCTGGTTTGAAATTCCCTGCAGCTTTTAATCAGTTGGCTAGAAGTTCATTTGGGCAAACACCCATCCAACAAACTGGCTCCAAATTGCCAGACAGGGATGCAGGTGTCCCCCAGTTCCGCACCTGAACACTCCTGCCCACCCCCACCTGCCCGTGCCCCCCACACTCCTGTCCTGTGCTGGCCTAAAGCACCCTCGCCCTCCGCTGCCATGCTCAGTGCCCAGTGCCTGATGTCCGGTGCCGGGTGGTACTCTGCTTGGTCTCACCTCTGAAAGTGATGGTAAGTCTGCTCTGAGTCTGCTCTGCACATGCCACCCTCAGCTTGGCCTCGCTTCCAGAGGGGACACGGCATGGCGGCCTGGGTGCGATCCCAGCTGGACCTGCAGGGCTGCTGGGCAGAGGAAGCTCAGGTGCAGAGGCCGTGAGGCGGGCAGCACCGGAGGAGGAGGGCCGCCCGCCTCACGGGACAGTCCCATCACCTTTCTCCTGGCTCAGAAAACATCTGCTCCTTCTGGGCAGGGCTGTGGACAGACTGACTGAAGGCCCAGGCTCATGTGAATAATGGGCGTCCTGAGAGCATGAGGGCCCTGGGCCTATAGGGGACGCTGTTTCCAGGGGCCACTGAGAGCCTCAGGTGGAATTAGAATCCGAATGGAGCTGGAAGGAGCTCAGCCTTGGGAGCCCAGGGCAGGAAACAGCTGCCAGAGGCTGGAGGGGCCCACGGGCGCAGGCTGGTAGAGCCTGGCAGAACAGGGTGGGGGTGCAGTCCTTTGCTGGCAAACACCCTCGCACTGCGCTCTGGGCCCTCCACAGAGGAGCTGGAAGCTAAAATAGGACTCTATTTTGGAGGCCCGAGGCGAGCCCAAGTCACTTCCCTGCCAGACGGGAGAGGTCGCCCACATCTCTTCAAGGCCAAGCCCTCCTCCCAGGCAGGGGTGTCGAGGTGTGGGCCCTGCTGGAGGGGGCAAGGCTGAGGGCCACAGGCTGCCAAGTGGTTGAGGACAACAGCTACTGAGGGAGCTGGGGGTCTGGCGCCACCTACAACACTGTCTCTGCAACCTCCTGGCAGTCCGGAGTGAGGGAGCGGGGCTTCCCCTAGTCGGGTGACAAATCGAGGTTCAGAGAGGCCAAGCTGCTTGTCCCAGGTCAGGCACCCAGGATTCACCTGAGGGTGATCCTAACCATGGCAATACAGTGGTCCCCGCGCACCCACCATGCGCCCCCACCCGCTGGGTGAGCCTGAGCCTGCCGGCAGGAAGCCCCCTCCCCATTTCCCAGCAGAGCCTGAGGCGAAGGGTCAGGCCTGGGTGTTCCGGCCTCCGCTGGCCATCCGAGTTACTGGTGCCCATGGTCACACCCCTCCTCCTTTCCGGGCCTCAGTTTCCCCATCTGTACTTCGGGAAGAGAGGATCAGGACCCAAAGACCTGTCTGACTTTGATGCTCTGAGACACGGGGAGGGACACCAGGACAAGAGGAGTTTCCAAACCGCCCTCCCGCTGCCTCGCTGAGCCCTGTCCATGCCTAATGCTGTGCGGGGGCAGCTCATGCCTTCTGCCATTCAATCCCTGAGGAAGAGGGGCTTTATGATCATGTCATCCCTACAGATGACACCCAGATAGGGAAGTGACCCACCCAGGACCACCCAGAGGGAAGAGGCCCCTCATCCAGGCTGCAGGCTCTCAGCCCTGCCCATAGACAGCTGGGCTTCCATGGCCGAAGCCTGATTTCTTTTCCCTATGCCTGGGTTCTTGGCTGCCAGGGGTGCAGGGCCATTTGCGGTCTGTCCTTACCCATTCCTTCCCTGCAGAGACCGGGGCCATAAATAGCCATGTCCATCCTCTGCTTGCTGCCACCTCTGCCACTTGCCGTGCTCAATTGCCTGTGTCCCCAGGCTGCTTACCTGTCACGGTGAAGACGCTCTCCCTGTCGCTGCTCTGTCCTGCCGCTGCCTCCCCTGCTGGGCATCTCTGACAGCATCTCTGGCTCTGTCTGTCACGTCTGAGCAGAAAGCTGCCCCTGCCCCTCCTGCTGTGCCCGGCTCCCAGCTGCTTCAGAGCCCCCGGAAGAGGCTACGCTGCCCCTAGTGGCTCTGTCTCTGCCCACCTCCCACTGCCACCCACTCAGCCTATGGTCCCTTCCTATGGCCCCCATCGCTCACTCTGCTCCAGGCCCCCCAAGATCCCGCTGCAGGAAGGCGGGGCCTCCCACACCCAGCCTGGTCCAGCCCCCATCCCAAGCAATTGTCTCCCTGCCATTTCCTCCCCCCACCCCACCCTGTGTGTCCCCATAGCATCCTCTGTGGCTCAGAGGCTGAAGCCGGGAAGGCTCGGGCGGGGCCCTAGGGGCTGCGTGACCTTGGGTCAGACACACATCTCTGAAAAATACCTCCTCCTTAGAAAGTGGGGATAGTAGTAAACCCTCCTCGCAGCGGGGCATGGAATGAGAAGCAAAGCTAGGGAATCTGCAGCCTTTGCGCAGGTATGAATTGCACGGTCACAGAAGGCATTGTGGGGTGAGCCTCCGGCTGCAGAGGTCTTCGCGGCGGGGTCTGGCGGCACAAGCTCACAAGCTCGCTGCCCCGACAGAGGGAAGTCTGTTTCCACCCAAGCCCTTAACCGGGCCTCTGGGGCATCAGCACCCCCTCCTGCAGGTGAACAATGAGGGTCCCAGGCTGCTGAGCCGGGAGTGGCAGGCTGTCCCCTGTCCCAGTGCATGAAGCTGGGAACTGGGTTTGTCCCCTCTGGCTCTGGGATTTTTGTCATCGCCAAGGACTTCACAGTCCAGCCCTGCAAGGTCTCAGCAAGGAGTCCAGTGCTGAGGGGGCCAGATCACCCCACAGTTCACCCGCCCTGCTCCCCTCACAATGTTACCTGGTCTCTGGTTTTCCGGGGAGCACCCACTGGCACTCAGCACCTCCGGGGTTCCCCTTGGAGACACCCCTCATTCCTCGCAGCCTGAGAGAAGGGGTTTCTACCTTCCTCTTTGCCGGACCACATCAGGCACCTCTTGCTCCCCCAGAGTCACCAGGTTCTGCAGGGGGGGCTTAGCCACAACCTGCCCCTCCACGCCCCTGTCCCCCAGCCCAACATGCTCCCTGTCTCCACCTCTGGCTCAGCGAGCGTGTCTCTCTCTTTCTCCACTGAACTCCACACACTTCTCTGGAACCTTCTATTCCCCTCCCCTCCCTCCCATCTCTACTCTCTGTAGTCGCCCCTCCCTCTTGGTCTCTGTCTCTGTGTGTGTCTACCCCTCCCTGTCTCTGTCAGGTCACTGTCGCTATCACCTGCTCTCCTCCAGCTGTCACCACTTCCTGAGTCCTCCTCCACCTCCTCAGACTCACCCGGAGCCCTGGGCCGGGTGTCGACGGGGACACCAGGAGGAGGGAGTGCTGAGGACTCAGAAAGGCCCCGGAGGCACCCTTGTGGCTCAGGAGGCTGAGGCGCTGGTGTGCGGACCACATATGCCCACAGATCTGGGTTCGAGATCCAGGGCCGGGGTGGAAGAACAAGATGAACAACTAAATAAGTAAGGATGTTTCTTCTTCCTTCCTTCCTTCCTTAAATGCTTCTTCCTCCTTTCCCTTTCTTCTTTAAAAAAAAAACACCCACGTGGGCCCAGATGCACATTTGCCTGTCCCCACCAACCAGAGTCTTCCTTGCTCACAGCAGGTGCTCGACAAATAAGTGCTAAAGGAAGGAATGGACGCCTGGTATCCAAGCCCTTTGACGCCTCCGATGAGCAGGCCCGATGCGTCAGTGGTCAGCCTGGACCCGGCAAATTTCTCTGGTTGGGCCCCATATCAGCTTGTGCAGGGTTTTATGGCAGATTTGAGGTCAATGAATGGAGTGAGGGCTGGGCCCTGAGGTGGCCTACACAAATGTAGACCCGGGAATTTGTCCACACCTCCTCCCCGAGACTTCCTGCCATCTTCCAAAGAACAGAAGAGTGGAACCTGAAGTCATCAGACATGCGTGTCCTGGAGGTCAGCGCGCGCCTTCATTCCTGCCTGCACCTTTCCTTCAAAAGAAAAAGAAAAAAAGTAACCACTATAAGAAAGAAAAGTAAAACCCAAACCAACTAACCAACCAAACAAAACCACAGAAAGTTGTCATCCTAACTTTGAAGATAGGAAATGAGGTTCAGAGAAGGGGAGCGACTACCCAGAATCATTCAGAAGTCAGAGCCCCAATACCCAGTCCTAATATCCTGAGACCTAAGTCATCTATAGGATTTTCCTTAGTTACATGGCTTCCAGGAAGCTCAGAGGTCAATCTTCAAACTATGTCTCCTATAGTCATCCCAGCATCTTCTCTGTAAGGCAACTCACGTTTATTTGGGCTCAGTCGTGTGTCCAACACCATGCCATGCCTGGCCACATAGGAGATCTCATATAATCCTCCCAATAAGCATGTGAGATGGATATGAACGTTCATATCAGAGATTTAGAGACATAAATCTGCTTGCCCAAAGTCACCTAGCTGGTAAGTAGTAAAGGCAGAATTCAAACCCAGGGCCCTCTGTTCTCACACCCATGATCTTTTCTTGCTAGAATTATGCACATAAATGTCAGTGCTCTTGGCTGGTTCCCTGCCTTCTTCATGCCTGGTTGCCAGGCGTTCCTCCTCCTCGCCTGCGCCTGCGCTCTCCTTCTCCGCCTCCCAGTCCCTTGGGAAGTACTGTGGAGTCGGTGGGGGGCAGGGGCTGGTTTTAAAACTTTCTTCCTTCCTCCCCTCCCTCCCTCTTTTTCTTTCTTTCTTTCTTTCTTGGAAAGGTGTAGGCAGGAATAAAGGAGAGCAGGCAGGGAGAGAGAAGAGAGAAGAGGAAGAAGCACTTTATCATTTTATTCAGTTGTTCATCTTGGTTGTGCCCCCGGCCCCAGGACACAAACCAGGATCTGTGGGGTGTATGTGGACTGCACTCTCAACCTAAGGCAGCTGACCTAACCTCTACCCCACCAGGGCCCGCCAGTTTTGAAACTTCTCTTTCCTATTCTTGGGACCTGGGTTTACATGGGCCTTGTGATAAGATTCAGGTACTGGGGCTTACATTTTGAAAGAGTCTGACACGGCCCAGAATTCTGTCAGTGCTTTACCTGGAAAAATAACTGCGGTGCGCCCTGGTGGAGCAGCAGTTAGCTCAGTTGCCTCTGAAGGAGCACAGGCCACAGATCTCTGGGTTCGAGTTCCAGGTCCAGGGGAAACAACCAGTGTGAGCAACTAAATAAAAATAAAATAAATGCTTCCTCCTCTCTCTTCCTGCCTGCCTGCCTGCTCCCCTTCATTCCTGCCTGCACCTTTCCTTTAAAAAAAGAAAAAGAGAAAAGAAAAAAATGTAGCCTTGGGTGTGGGGTGAGTAGTAAGAACCAAACCAAACTGATATGATGGAGAAAGGAAAGACTCCTCAGTACATGGTGTTAGGGAAACTGGGCAGCCACATGCAAAAGAATGAAGCTAGAACACTCTCTCACACCTTTCACAAAAATTAGCTTGAAATGAACTAGGCACTTGGGCATAAGACCGGAAACCATGAAATTCTTGGGAGACAACATGGGAAAGATGTCCCGTGACGTCAGCTGTAAAGAGGCGTTCGGGGACTTAGCTCCGGCATCGAGGGAAACAAAGAAAAGTAAACAGCTGGGACTACGACAAACGAAAAAGTTTTTTCACAGGGAAGGAAAACAAAAAGACGACCTACTAACTGGGAGAAGATATTTCATATTTCTGACAAGGACTTAATATCTAAAACATACAAAGAACTCGTAACATTCAGTTGTGGGGAACAATAAGGGAAAAGCTTAGTTTTGGTAAATCAGTGCCTTGTCAGAGAAACAGAAGCTTCGGCGTCTGGAACGCCACGTGCCCGCCAGCAGGGAAAACCTTGGCTGGAGGGGTTTCTGACGAACTGCTGAAACTTAGTAAGAAGTTGAAAGTTAGCCAGTTAGCTCAGACGCTGTGTAAGTGTGCGCACAGTCTTTTGCGTGTGACCTCAGCTCTGTGAACGATGGTTGGAGGAGTAGTTGATTTACAGTTTGTATTCTTTCTAAGAAAGACTTTGTGTAATGTCAATAAATATGCACGAGCCAGATATTCGAGGTGACAGTCCCTAGAGGGCTGCTCAGCCCTGGACCCCACTTTCACTCTCTCTCAGTCTCTTGTCTTTCTCAGTCTTTCATGGCCTCCTCCTTCACCCTGCTCTCCTGGACAAAAATTCCGGCACTCAGTTACAGAAGAACAGGAAATCCAATCAAGAGATGGGAGGAGGAACTGGAGAGACACTTTTTTGAAGAGGACATACAGCTGGCCAACAGGCACATGAAATTATGTTCCTACTTGCTGGCCATCAGGGAAATGCAAATTAAAACAACAATGAGACATCACCTGACACCTGAGAGACTGGCTAGTATCCAACAGTCTGGAAACAACAAATGTAGGTGAGGATGCAGAGAAAAGAGAACACTTTTGCACTGTTGGTAGGAGTACAAATTGGTACCTCTACGGAGAACAGTGTGGAGATTCCTCAAAACACTGAAGATGGAAATCCCATATGATCCTGTCATCCCACTTCTGGGTATTTACCCCCAAAATGCAAAGCACCCATCCGCAGAGATGTAGGCACCCCCATATTTACTGCAGCCCTACTCACAATAGCTAGGAGGAACTGGAAACTACCTAAGTGCCCAGCATCAGATGATGGATAAAGAAGATGTGGTCCATATATGCAGTGGACACTACACAGCCCTGAGAAGAGATAAAACCCTGTCATCTGAATCAAGATGGATGAAACTAGAGGATCATGTTAAGTGAAACAAGTCAAAAGAAGAAAGAAGACACCAGATGACTTCACTCACAGGTGGAACGTGAACAGACAAAACAAAGGAGCAGATGAAACAAAACCAGCCCTGGGATGCGGAGGGGTGGGAAACTGGTGGAGCCCACGGGACAGTGGTGAAGGACACTGGGTGACCTGGTGGAGAGCAGGGTGTGCTGACATAGATCCGAGGAATGGGGAAACTGCACATATGGGGAACCTACACATACGAGTTTATTTTCATGTGTAAAATCAAAGTTACTGCAATAAAAGTGATATTAAAAAACCAAATCAAGCCAAGCAGCCGCAACAAAGAGGCCCCGCAGAAAGTGTTGATCACAGCGTGTGCGTCGTGAGCCACAGGAACGCGTCCAGAGACAGTGGGGAAGGTTTGGGTCCAGAGATGCGGGGAGGGCTGGCTTCGCAGGAGGGAGCCGAGCTTGGTTTACTGTTCTGGGGTCTCTGTCTTGAGAGTCTTCACTTGACTTTGGCACCTGTGTTTTGTGAGTGAAGTCCAATGGGATAGAGCAGCTTGCACGTGAACAGAACTATGTGCAACTGCTTTTAACAGCAGTTAACACCAGTCTTCCTGACTCTTGGACAAGAAACACACATTTTCAGTTTGCAGTGGACCCTGCAGAGCAGCGAGAGGAGCCTGTCGCGTGACGGGCTCTGGGCCTCGACTTGCTGAGCTCCCGGCCTCTCCCCTCAGGTTCGTTTCCCTGCCTGTGGGTGGAGGGTTGACCAGCTGCCCCACTGAGCTGGCTGCGCTCTGGGATCTCACGAGCATTGTTTCATTAAACATGGAAAACCTGTCTAATCTGTTCCTACCCAGAAAAATCCATACCCAGAAAAAGCACAATGAGAAAAATGAGACCTGGGAAGGGCCTGATCACAGCCTGGCCTTCTGAATGACGACTGACCAAGATTTGACAGAGTGACAGCTGAGTTGGATGTCTCCTAGGTTCTAGTCTATTTTTCCTTAAGCAACTTGAGTTCATAGGAAAAGAAGTTTTCTAGAAGTGGTAGGAAGGAAGCGCCAGAGCATCTACAAGAACGGTGCCCCGGTGGCGGGTCTGAGGTAAATGGGCCAAGGCTTCCACAGAGACACCCCTCTTTCTCTTCCTAACTCCCTGATGCCACCACCATCTCGGTGACTGGGGTGGGGAGGGGACAGGCAGGGTCCCCTTTCCTGCCTTAGGAAGATGAGGCAGTGCTTTAGCCAGCCAGCCGTCTCAGTGACATCCCCAGACACGATGACCCCACCCCCCGCCCCTCATTTCAGCACCCGCCACCAGGAGCAGACTGGGATGAGAGATCCGGGAGTGTCTGCGGGCAGGTGGGAGGGAAGGTGAGTCAGCACAGGGACAGGGAGAGGAGCAGAGGAGTCTCCGGCAGCTGCCACCTCTGGAGTGGGCCCTGCCCCTCCTCCGGTGCCTCCCCCAGAGCCCGCCCCAGCGATGCCCGTGCTGGGACTCCGCCTTGGCATCTCAGCAAGTCCTTGCTCTGGGCCCTTGTCCAGGATTTCCTGTCCTGTGTGTCTCAGGTCACACATTCTCATGCTAACGGAACCACTAAAGGAGGTCTGCGCAAGTGGCAAGTTTGTGTCAGAGTGGGTTTGGGGAGGGCCCTCAAAGTGCCCGCATCACTTCTGTCTTCCGAAGGACCCTGCATGTGCCCTTCCCCCTTGCTCCTCTAGGTAGAGGGCTGAGCAGCACCTAAGAGGTGATGGGAGTTCAAGATTCGGATACTAGGGACTGAGTCTGAGGGCTTGAGCATTTGTGAGGAGGGAGCAGACAGGAGAGGACCATCAGGGAGGTGGGTGGAGGGATGTCTCTGAGGAGTCACCAAGGTTGGAGGTGAGACCTTGGGGTGCTATCAGCAGGCAGAAGGGCACCAGGGGCCCTTGAGACTGGGCAGCTGGGCAGCTGCAATTTTGCCTTTGTTGAGTCCCCTTCACCCCTTTGAGACTCTGCAAGTTTCCAGGTATATTCCCGGAAACCTGCGTGGGGTCAGGAAAGAAAGGATGCAGCCCCTCCCTCCTCACTTAACCCCTGGGGAGGAGAGGAAAGGGAAGCAGGTCCTCCAGCCTCTGACCTTCCTCATCGTGGTTCAAGTCAACCTCAAATTCTCTGGGTCTTTGTTTCCTCAGCTGTGAAATGAGACCATCATGTCCTACCTACTTTCGGAGGCTTGGTAAGAGTTCAGTGAACTAAAGGATGTGAATGAGAGATACTATGATGCGTTATTTGTTGGGGGACTTGGATCCCAGCCTCCTTTTTTGCAGGAAAGAGGTCTCAGGTCTCTTGTTAAACTGTTAAAGCATGTGGGAAGCACAGTGATTTATGCAAATGGCAGCCATGCTGTCAGTGCTGGTGAAATGTGGTCATTCACAAAGGCTATCACCACACTTCACAGTAGGTGAGCCTGCTACCGGTTCCCTGTGCTTCCTGAGGTAGTTGGCACCTTTGCAGAGGTTTCTGAGAACAGGGAGAATGCCCCCTGCTTTATACCCGACTGTTGGGGAACCACTGGCATGTCAAAGAGTTAGAGGTGGAAGGAACCCCCAAACTCACGGCATAGATTAGCAAGCATGGCAACAATTCTACCTGGCATGCGCTGAGACTTTACCATGATCCTGACAGGTGGAGTCTGATTTCCCGCCCTTTGAATCTTGGCTGGACTCTGACCTGGTGCAACAGAATGCGGTGGAAGCGCTGCTGTGCTGGGTCAAGACTTGAGAGCACTTCGCTGTTCTGAGATGCCAGGAAGGAACATGGTGTGGCCTCTTAGACGAGGGGAGGCCCCTGGAGGAGAACCAAGGCCCAGGGGCCAACAGCCAGACCAACTGCCCACCGTGGGGATGCCGCCACCTTGGGCCTTCCCGCCTGGCTGACATTCCGGCTGAGTACAGCTGCCGGGGTGAGACACTTCTCAAGGAAACTTGAGAAGAAACCATTGCTGTCTGAGTTTGAGGGTGGCTTGTTACACAGCAGAAGCTAACTGAAGCCGAGACACGGGAGCGGATTGCACAAATCCCACAGCGAGGCACACGCAAGTCCAACTATGAGCAGGTTTCCCAGCTGCCCCAAGGCCACCCCACCCCAGTGTGCTCTGGTCATCTTTAGCAGTCCAGCCCAGTGCGTGTCCCTGTGTGCGCGTGTGTGCATGGAGGGGTAGGGAGGGGTGTTTGGAGGGAAGGTGGGTCTTTCCTACATGCCCTGACAGCCACACAGGGCTTTCCTGCGCATCTCTTAGGAGAGACGTATGGTCTCCCATTCTACAGATGATGAAACCAAGGCCAAAGCTGAGGCAACTTGCTGACAGAAGCACCACTTGTAAGTGGCAAACTTCTGATTCAAACCAGATCCTCCGATGTCCACACAGGACTCTTCTCATGGCTCCCAGGAAGGAAAATGGCAGGTGATAACGTCTGCCAAGGGTCAGTGTCTCAGAAAGGGGGACACACACGTGCACACACACACACACACACACACACACACACGACACACTCGCATCGTGTTGGTTTCTCTGATCACTTCTCAACCTTCCATCTACAACCAGCCCACCCTAATGGACCATATACTTTATTAAAAATATATAGTTACAAACTCCATTGTCAATCTGGGTTGGGTCTGGAGGGAGGGTCCTCGTCCTGCCCTTCAGGGTCCCACTTCTGCACCCAAACCCAACCCCATCCGGGGGCCAAGATGGCAGGACTCGAGGGCCTCAAGGGACCAGCCGGCTGGGCACGGCAGGGGCCGCACCTAAGGGGCGGGGGTGGGGCGGGGTCACGGGGAGGGACCGTATCTCCTTGTCCTGCCGGTAAAAATGGCAGAAGGTGGATTTGGTAGCGCCATCTCTCTCCATTTATAGATATTTACAAAAGAAAGTCATGAGCAACAGGCCATAGTCATGCAGAAGAAACTCACCCCCGCCCCCCGCCCCCCGCCCCCCCGATTAGCCCCGCCTACCGGAGAATCCCGGATGCCCACCCCCAGCAGTCCTGCCGCCTGCCCCAAGGTTCTGAGAGCAAAGGGGGCTCGTCTTTGAAGGGTCAGTGGGGAAAGAGTGGTGAATCTAGGGTCCCAGAGCAGCCAGTGGGTGAGTAGGTACTGGGGACCAGGGTGACAGGGCCGAGGGCATCCCAGGCCCTTCCCAGGTCTGAGTTCTGGAGTCAGTAGGAAGAGGGGGTTCTCCAGTCTCCGGAACCCCCGTCTCCCTCCAGGAGATCCATGGAGCCGATCAGCTCTGTCCTGAGTGTGGAGGGGGTGTCCTGGCATCGCACCCCCGGCAGAGGCTCTTGTGGAAGGGAATGAGGGCGGGTCCGGAG
The DNA here is from genome assembly GCA_004363575.1 of Solenodon paradoxus. Lineage (NCBI taxonomy): Eukaryota > Metazoa > Chordata > Mammalia > Eulipotyphla > Solenodontidae > Solenodon > Solenodon paradoxus. Next base: position 40,782 of record RJWH01005832.1, read on the forward strand.
GTCAGATGGCCGACTCCCTGCGGTAGGAGATGTTGTCCAGCGGGAGGGTGGCTTGCATGCGCTCCAGATCCAAGTGGCTACCGAACTCCAGCATCCGGATGATGCCCGCCTCCTCCTTGGAGCCCGCCTCTAGGCCCAGGCCGGCGGCCACAGCGGCGGCCGCGGCGGCCGCCTCCTCCTCCATCTCCTCTTCCTCCTGGCTCATGAGGGCCAGCTCGTTCTCGTAGCAGAAGGCACTGGGCGGGGGCGGCGGGGCAGGCAGCACGGTGATCTTGCTCTCCTGCAGCTCCCGCGCGGAGCAGCAGGGCGTGCCGGCCACCTCGTAGGTCTTGTGGAAGCGAGAGTAGTCCACCTTGTAATGGCTCTTTTCCTCGAAAACCACGGGCTCGAAGCGGTGGCCCCAGAGGATCTCGCTGGCCAGGTAGGAGCTGCGGGCCTGCGTGGTCATGGCCGTGGCCTCCACCATGCCCTCCAGGATGACGACGATCTCGAAGTCCTCCGACTCCAGCTCCTCCTTGCCCATGCCGTACAGCGGGCTGTCCTCGTCGATCTCGTGGACGATGATGATGGGCGACACCAGGAAGATGCGGTCCAGGCCGATGTCGTAACCCACGTTGAGATCCCGCTGGTCCAGCGGCAGGTACTCGCCCTCCTGGGTCATGTAGGGCTTGATGAGCTGCGCCCGCACGTGGGCCTCCACGATGTGGCTCTTGCGCAGGTTGCCCACGCGCCACATGAGGCAGAGCTTGCCGTCGCGCACCGAGATGACCGCGTGGTGGCTGAAGAGCAGCGTCTGCGCCCGCTTCTTGGGCCGGGCCATCTTGGCCATGATGGTGCCGATCATGAAGGAGTCGATGACGCAGCCCACGATGGACTGCACGACCACGGCGATGACCGCCAGGGGGCACTCCTCCGTCACGCACCGGAAGCCGTAGCCGATGGTCGTCTGCGTCTCCACCGAGAAGAGGAAGGCGCCCAGGAAGCCGTTCACATGCATGATGCAGGGCTTGGGGGCCGCCGGCGCCGCCCCGCCGCCCGAGGGCGCCCCGCCACCCGCCGCCGCCGCCGCCGCCGCGGCCGCCGCCGCCGCCGCCGCCGGGCTGGCCTCCAGGTCACCGTGGAAGAAGGCGATGCACCAGAAGAGGAGGCCGAAGAAGAGCCAGGACACGAGGAAGGCCGCGGAGAAGATCATGAGCATGTAGCGCCAGCGCGTGTCCACGCAGGTGGTGAAGATGTCCGCCATGTAGCGCTGCGACTTGTTGCTGAGGTTGGCGAAGTAGACGTTGCATTGGCCGTTCTTCTTGACGAAGCGGTTGCGGCGCTTCCGCCGCGGCACGTGGGCCTGCCCGTTGCGGCTGTGCCCGTGCATGTCCTGTGGCCGGCGTGGTCACCTGGGAAGACGCAGGGCCTGCGGGGACAAGTCGGACATGTGAGACGCTGGCGAGCGGGCCTCCGTGGCGGGGCAGACGCCCCGAGGTGCTCCGCAGGGGCCGCGTCTGCGTGCGAACGCAAGACCTCCTGCTCCAGGCCCGGCCCAACGCGCCAGGCCGGCGGTTCTGATGCGGCGAGCGGGGCGAGGCCGGTGCCAGTGTTCCCGCAGGGTCGGGGTCTGCCACTCTGGGGGTGCAGGCCACCAGGATCCAGCCCTAGTTCCAGCCCCTCCGTCCTTCTGCCTGCTGTTCTGGAAGCTTTCTGGGGCCCCTCTGGTGCTGTCTGCCCCGCTCTGTCCGACTGTCCTGAGCACGGGCATACTCGCCCCCTCCTCCCTGGAGTCAGCTCTGCCCTTGGGGTCTCTCTGGGTCAGACGCTGTCCTGGGCTGGGCTGGGCCGGCCAGGATGGCAGCAGCAGGCCACCTGTGGCTCTTTCCGCTCCCTGACAAGGAAAGCACAGCTACACCAGCCGTGTTTCAAGCGCTTACTAGCCACATGAGGCTGCTGGCTACCACCGACAGAACAGATGCAGGAGATTTCCATTGGGGCGCTGGTTCTATTAGGGCTCACCCCTCCTGTTCGGTCCTGCCCCAAACGTGGGAGCAGTGGTGGGTGAAGACTCCACCAGTGACGGTTCAGACAGAGGAAGGGGCATGCACTGGTGGCCTCGCAATAAGTCTGCCCTTCGGAGCTCACACACGTCCCCAGGACCCAGGTTTAAGAGCTGGGGATGGGAAATGGGAATAACCAAGAGAATGAATAACTAAATGAAATAAAATGCTTGCTCCTCTCTCCTCCTGCCTGTCTCCTCACCTTCATCTCTGCCTGCACCTTTCCTTTAAAAAAAAGAAGAGAGACAGAGGAAATGGGGGCCCAAGCATTGGGCATTGCTATCCCCATGTCGTGGGGACCCCAGAGGGGAAGGCCAAGTCCACATGGCTGGTAAGCAGGTGGGGCCGAGCCCATGTGCGTCTGGTGCTTCCAGGTGCTGTCAACACAGGTGACATGGTGTGGGAGGCAGACACCCACTGCCTGCTTATGTCGCCCCAGACAATGAATTCCACCTCTCTGACCTCACTCTTTTCATCCGGAAAATGGGAATCAAACCCCTGCCTCAGAGGACCCTAGGATTTGCCAGGTGCGTGGGAAAAACAGTCACTCTCCTGCCTTCTGTCTCACTCCCCGGAGGAGGGAGGGGGGAACGTGGGTAAGAGGCAGGATTTGCCTGTCAGCGGCCCCAGATGTTTCACTGGAGGCGGCCCCGTCGCCCCACTGGGTGGCGGGCATGCCCGCTGGGCCCCTGGAGGGCAGAGCCTTCCTTTATGCCTCCCTTTCTTGGGGCCCAGGAGAGCGAGGGTGCTGCCCAGTGGCTGGCAGAGCTGGGCCTGGGCCTGGGCTCCCGGTAACGTTTTGGCCCAGAGTTATATAAGGCTGGAAGTTTCTATTTTCTGTTCTATTCTTCTTCCTGATCTAATTGTACATCTGTGGCAATGTTTATCCACTTCCCGCTTCAGGACAACTCGGTTGCCGCAGCAACCGGTGTGCGCCAACGCTGTAATTTAGAGATCAACAGCTTCAGAGCCTGCCTCTTCCCAGAGAGACTCCCTCTCTTGTCCCAGCGAGAGTGAGCCCTGCCCCCACCGCCTCCCCCGCTGTCACCCCAGCCCCGAGGAGCCCCGAGGAGCCCCGCGGTCCTGGGCTGAAGCTCCAGACCCGCCATGGAACTTGAACAAAGTACTTGACTTGGAACCTCAGTTGCCTCGTCAGGAAAATGGGACCAGAGATCCCCATCAGGCTAAAGACCTACCAGGTAATTTGGGTGTGCAGTGCAGGCTCTCGAGGTCATTACTTTAGTGGGGGGTCCTAGACCTTCATGTCACCTCCCCCAGAGTCCCAATCAGATCCCAAGGGGTAGCCCCCAGGGAACTGCACCTTTGAGGTTATAAATGAGGAAACCGAAACTGAAGGAATGCAGGGTCCTTGAGTTCAAAACTCGTTTATATCTCAGCCACTGGAAGCTCAGAGCTGGAATGTGCTGGCTAAGGGTCTCCTCACCCTACTGCAGAGCTCCTGGAAGAGAAGCTTCCTCCCTGGTGGGTCTGGGATGTGTTCGGGGCTAGAAAAGATGGGGCACCAGCCACCAAGCAGCCCACCGCCACTGACCTGTGGAGGGAGAGGGGCAAGGTGTGCAGAGCTGGGCCCCCGATGGGTGAGGACACAGCCCCAGGGACAATGAGGGCCCTGCCAAGGCCAAACACAAACCCACGGTGCCAGGGACCCCGAGTTCTCTGCCCAAAGGGACTGACCCCGATCCTGGGGATCGGGTTGCTCATGGGCTCCGACTCCCTAGGAGGCCCTGGGAGCCAGGGACACGATTCTCCGATGGCTAGAGGCTGGTCCTCCCGACTCGTGAGTGGAAGTGATGGGAGTCTCAGCCAAGCCCAGGTCAACCCATGCTCCACGTCTCTCCACCAGACACTCACAGCCCCGCTTCAGTACTCGCCTCAGCCCTGCTCTTCCGTCTCCCCAGCCCCAACCCCTCATCCTTCACAAGGCAGCCCGGTGGGAGCACAATTTGTGCCCCCGCCCTGTGTCTCCTCTTCTGGTCACAGCCTGTTGCCCAGTCCATGTGCTTTCACCTGGCCTGCGGGCCGGCACTCGGGACTGTGCACTCCAGCCATCGGGGCAGCCACCCCCAGGCATGTGACCGCGCCCCCACCAACCCATCGCCCTCACTGCAAGGAGCCCGTGAGCAGCCTGCCCCCGAAACCCCTCGGTGTGAGGACCCAGTCCCCTGTCTGCAGAGAGCGCTTGGTCCCATGACCCCTCTGGCAGGAGGGAGGGTCGCCCGCCGGCGCGGGGGTGACCCACACACCTGACCAGCCATGGACAGTGTGGAGCGTGGCGTGTGCCTCCCATAACAGTACTGGAGACACGGGACTTTCTTTCCCTTGATCGTTGCCCAGGGCTTCCCGGCAAGCACCAGGGCCCAAGGGAAAAGCAGGAGGGGGGCCAGGCAATCGATTTGGGGTGAGAGGCACTGACAGCTCGGGACCATCCTCCAGGCACAGGTGTTCTTACAGAGTGCCAGCCTGTATCCTGTCGACAGGGAGCCAGACTGTGCCAGCAGACGGCGGGTCTCCCAGCCAGCACCGAAGGTGCCCAGGAGCCGCCTCACTACATCCCTTCCCCTCCCGTCCCTGTGCTTCTTCCAGCCTCCCTCTGACATTGCACCCCTCTTCATGGGCAAAGTTCTTTCTTTGGGGACAGCATGGGGTGGGAGACGCCAGTCGCCTTGCACCAAAGTTACTCTCCTTCTGCTGTGCCGGTCACCAAACTGTCTTCTTTTCATTTGATTGTGCTTGGGCCCCAAGCCCAGACTTCCCTGGACAGCTAGGGAAACTGAGGCTGAGAGCAGGGCTGTGACTTGGCGGTTCAGCAGCTGGAAGAAGACACTCCGGCTGGGGAGGGAGCGCAGGTGGCCGCTGCTGCCTTGTCCCTTCCCGGGAGCCCGGGTGGACGCTGTCTGTCTGGCGTCCCTGCTCCTGCCTCCTCTTAGTTTTTCCCTGTGATTTCATGACATTAAGTGGCCCCTTCTAGCCCACAAAACCCTTTGTGAAAGAGGAGCCCAGAGCAGCAGCAGCCCCGGCAGGCTCAGGGCCATCTCCGTGTACCCCGCCTGGCGCGTGCCCCCCAGCTCCGCGGTGGGGGGTGGTGGCACCTTCAGGCGGGCTCCCAGGCCCCAGCCCCAGCAGGAGGGACACCTGAGCCCACTCGAGGAGTGCTGTACACCTCCCGTTGTCACTGGGTGGGACAACAGTGCGGGAAGTGACTGGTTCAAGGTCCCACAGCCCAGGCTCGGGCCCAGTGACCGCACATCTGGGTCACTCCCAGGGAGCAGGCGTCTGAGCCTGTGCTGGACCAGGTGCTGCTGGTCAGTTTTTCCTGATGCATCACACAAGCCTGTGTTTATCACACCAGTGTTTATTAAGCACCCACCGTAGCCACAAGCAGGGCTGCTGTTCCTCCTCCCAGCTGCAGAAATGCAAGCTGGGTGGGGGAGCAGGGAGGAGGCTGGGGGCCTCACTGCAGACCCAGCTCAGGTCTGGTGGCAGGGTCCTTGCTCACCCTGGGCTCCAGCCTCTGACCTTGGGCTCCCTTCGCCCCTCCAGGAGCTGCTCAGCCCAGAGCCCTCGTTCCCCTCCCCAGCCCTCCGGGCCCGGCCTCCTGAGCCCCCTCTGCTCCCCAGAGCCCCTTGGCCCTCTCCATCAGCTTGCATCACGTGACTTCGTTTTGACTTTATGGAGAAAACGTGCTGAGCGCAGCCTGGAGGCTCAGGTGTTAAACCCACGCCAGGCTGCAGTCCGTGTACAGCCCAAGGGCCCGAGTTCATGCCCAAGAGCGCGTGGGGTGGGGAGTAAATAAAATGCTTCTTCCTGCCTCCTTTCTTCCTCTTAAAAAAAAAAAAAAAAAAAAGATGAAAGTGCGCTGGTCGTGCTTGAGTGTTTGGGGTGCAAGACCTGTCTCAGCCTCAGCTCTGTCACCTCCTAGGGTGTCCCCTTTGGAACTCAGTTTTCTCATCTGTGAAACGGAGTGGATGCTGACAGCCGCACTTCAGCAGCGGCTGTTGACAGGTGCAGCCGACACCACAGAACTGAGCGTCAGGCGGGAGGGGTGGGGTGGGGGGCCCAACAGGGCAGTGCAGGTAGGAGAGGACACAACAGGACAGCTTCCTCCAGGTCTCATCTCCGCCATCAGTATGCCTCTGCCGGCACCCTCTCCATCTGCAAAATGGACGAGGGAAGACGGGGGAGACGTCAGGAGGCAGGCGGCCCAGCAGAGCCCAACAGAAGGCCAGTGACCGCAGCTGTCCTCGGGCCTCCCTGGCCCCTCCTGGGCCCGCTGATGGTTCTGGGGAGGGAGTGCACACAGGGCTGGCACAGGGGCTAAGTTCTAGAAGGGGGGAAGATGTAACATCCTTATTCCAGTCCCAGGAGGGACACAGAGCCTGCCCCAACTGCAGCGCTGAGAGCCCTCAGGCCGAGATTACTGGTTTGGGTGGCAGGTCCTTTCCCTCCTCGTCATGAAGTTTGAAAAGCCATGTTTCCCTCCCAGAGCAGAGGCTTACATTCTGGAATCTCAGTATCACCTCCGCCTGAGACCCTGGGCAAGTTACTTAACCTCTCTGGTCACTGCATCTTTTTATTTTTATTTTTTAAAGAGAGGAAAGAAAGAAGAGGATGAAGCCTTGGAGGACGAGAAGGAGGGAGGGAAGGAGAGGAAGAAACACCCTTATTTAACTTCATTTTGGCTTTTCACCCTGGCCCCAGGTCTTGGGTCCCAGGGAGGTATGTGGTCTGCACACCAGTGTCTCAGCCACCTGAGCCGTAGGGCAGAACGTCTCCAGACGGGACTAATAACAGTCCTTACTTCAAAGGATTGTCGTGAGATGGTGTTCCTCACATGCCCGCTAGTAAGTGACAATATGCGTGAGCCCCTCCCGAGGCTGAAAGGCCATTTCCTCCATCTCCTCCTAGACTTTGTCTCTGGGCCACCCTCCCACCGCCCCACACCCTGCACCCACTTAGCTGCCCTGTCCAGTTTGCTTCCAATGCCAGCAGGTTGTGTGACTTGCGAAGCTGGGTGGGAAAGGTCGCAGTTCCTGCCTAGCTCTGGCTGCTGGCTAACCTCTGGCCAATGTCCTCCCTGGCTGAGGAACAGGGCCATGCCACTTGGCAGGGTGGTCCTGAGGGTCGATGAGGAATGTCAACTGTCATAAAAGCACAGGCCACACAGCGCACGCTCATAAATGCCATTCCTCCCCATGCACTTTCTTCTGGGCCCTGAGATCCCACCACAGTCCCAGCCTGGCCCGGGCCCCACGGGTGAGCGTGACCCATATTATAGCCTCCTCAGGAGCCTGCGGCACGACGTCCTGCACAGATGCTGCTGAGCGCTTTCCCCAGATCCATTCCTGCCTCCTCACCATGACCTTGGAGGAAGTGACTGCTATCTCGATTCCAGAAGAAAACCATGGCACAGAGAGGTGCAGCAACCTGCCCAAGATAACACAGCTCGTACGTGGTAGAGACGGGACCTGGCCCCAGGCAGCTCGTGCCAGAGCAGCCTCACCAGACACTGTTCTCCTGCCTCGAGAAACACCATCACAGTTTCCTCCACGTAGTAAGCATTCATCAAGTTCTACCATGGGCCAGGCTTGGGCTGGCAGTCCCACTGGGAAAGGAGGTATTAGGTCAAGTTGGAGTCAGGACCCGGGTCCTGATTTCAGCTCCAGCCGGAGTCTGGACACCTTGGCTCCTCGAGGCTCCAGGAGGGTGCTGAGCAGTGCAGGTGAGCTTGTCCCCAGCTCTGCTTGCCCCCCCAGCCAGCCACTCAGCCACTTTCTTGCAGACACCTGGCCCCGACCCATGGAGAGTGCACCACCCCAAAACAGCCCTTCTGCTGGCCAGATAACCCCATCCAACAGCTGGGCCCTCATCCCTACAGATGAGCACAGACCCCTAAAGGCTTCTCTTTTCCAGAACACTAGCTCCCTCGTCGGCGGCGGGGATTCCCTCGCCCAGGGCCTTGCTGTGGCTTCTGGGGACCAGCTCCCTGTGCCTTGCCCACTGAAGTCGCCAGTGACAACTTATTCACACTTGCTGCAGGTCAGACACAGGTCAGGAGTCGCCGGCTTACAAACCAGCCGGAAGCAGGCTAACAGCATAAGTACTCAGACAGACGGGCAGACACACCGGTGAGCCGCTTGGAGGAAATGCACAGCCTGATGTGGGGAGAAGGCCAGGCTATGCCTAATCTCATGGTGTCCCTGGAGCCACTTTTGGAAAGTGGATTTAAGTGGGGACTTGGCCAGTCAGTGGGAGTCGAGTCACCCAGGAGAATCATGTGGCTGTGTGAAAGGTGGGAAGTCAAATATTCCAGAAAGAGTCCGGTGGAGAGACTGCAGCCAGGCCGGAATGGGGAATGAAGTGAGCAAGAGGGAGAGCTGCCCAGGATGAGGCCCCGGCGACGGGGCGGGAGGTGTGGGTTTCACCCGCAAGGCCTTGGAAACAGGTGGTGGCAGTCGGGTTTGCCCGGTTTGGTGTTTAAACAGTCATGTGAAATCTTGAAGACAAATGGAATAAGAAAGAGTGCAATATCTCCTGTGTGCCCAGCACCAGGGCTAAGAAATAAAACGTCTCCAGAGTCATCCCAGGGGCCTCCTCCACTTGTCTGGCGCGAGTGTGGTGCCCGCGCTGGGCTGGGATGGGGCAGCAGGTGGGCGAAGGGGCACCTCCTGCCCACAATGGTGGCGGTGGCTCGAGAGAACAGGAGGTCCGCACTGAATGTCACCTCCAGTTTCCTGGAACTGGCTTTATGCAAATGACGAATAATGAAACCAGGTCCTCGGACACAGGTCATTTCACTCCACATGAGGTCTTCTGGACAGAGCCCACGGGCAGGGGTGGATTGGGTGTGGGGTGGGGAAGCGGGGTGTCAGGGACACTGCAAGGTCTAAGGAGCGACAGTTTGCTCTGGGGTGGGTGGCTCAATGGAGATGTCCATGGGGGTCTCGGAGAGTCAGGGTGCAGCTAGACTGTCAGAGCTGCGATCCGCAGACCTCTGAGGCTGTGGGCATGGCCGGAATCACCAAATGCGAGCAGAGGGCTCACGCATGCAGAGGGCTCGGGTGGCAAAGTGGGGGGAGGCGCAGGAGGGGAGGCTTAGCAGGGTGCTCAGTTGGCCCTGATGCCAGGTCCACCCTTCCCACTGAGCTCCCCTCCCTCCCCAGGCAAACAGGGGGAGGGGAGGATGGTGCTGGAGGGGTCGGGCAGGAGCAGAGGGGCACCATCTGCCCTCATCCCTGCTCTCTGCCCCCTGCCCTGGCCCTGGTGCAGGCATACAGGACCCCCAGAGAGGGGCTGCTGGTGGGAGGGGGTCTCCCAGAGTTTGGGGGAGTGGAGGCTACTGGCCCTCACTCCCCCTGGCACAGGACCCTCCCCTAAGAGGAAAAGAGCGACAGTGACCAGCAGTCAGTATCCGCTGTTTATGTCAAAGGAGAGAAAGCACACGTATAGATGTGTGTGTCTGCTTGTCTGCTTGTCGATGGGGGACCCAGGGACCGGTGACAGTTGTGTCCACGGGAGGGGAAGTAGGTGGCTGGGGAAGCGGGGAGAGCTCACTGCATTCCCCTTGTGTCTTTGTAATTTTGGAACCCGTGACTGTATTACCTGCAGACAAGATGCTTAGAAACACTTAAAGGAGCATGTGCATATGTGTATTTTCCTGCAAGGGGCAGGAGTAACCCCGCAGAGGCCCTTTTCCACCCCGACCCCGCACAGCCCATCCAGGCTGCTCCAGCCCACGGGCCTGCCTCTCTGAGGCCCGAGGCCTGACGGCACCTCTGGGTGGGGGGGTCCTTGCGCTCCGCCCTCTGAGGGCCCAGGAGGGGTGAGCTGAGAGCACGCAGCCCCAGACACCTCCAGAGCCGCCCTGCTCTGGTGCCTGCCACAATCCAGCCTCACCAGGACTGCCGGACACCTGTCCCCTACATTTCCCTGTCAATCTGTGACCTCCCAGGGGCACACCTGAGCGGCCCTCATCCCTACCCCAAGCACCATCACGACGGAACAGTAACTGACAGCGGGTGCTTGATGTGGGTCCAGCCCTGCTCAGCCGGGGTTCCGCATGGCACCCTGGACGGGGTCCCGCTGCACCACGGGACCCAGGCTTGCCCAGCAGGTGAACCCCAAATCTGGGACCTGGACGCAGGCCCCACAGGCAGTTCCTCCAGTCCACAGAACCCTCCCTGCTCCAAGTCACATGGCGGGGTCTCGTCTCTGCGCCTTCCCCTGTGCCTCCTCTGCCCCGGCAGTCCGTCCTCCCGTGGCACGGTCCTGCCCTTCTACGCCCTGCTGCACCCTGGCCACACGGGCCTTTCTTGTCCCACAAGCACGCTGTTTATTCCTGGCTCTGGCCCCTCACACAGGCTGTCCATTCTGCTTGAAATGCTCCCGGACACACTGCTCACACCTCCCTACCATTCAGGTCTTGACCCAAAGGCCACCTCCTCCCAGAGGCTCCCAGGCATGCTCCGCCGGCATCCGATCTTCCTAGCAGTGTTTGTCCCTTCCAGACAGATGTCCTCTCCTGAAGCGCGGGACCTTGAATCTCTGCTTCACCCCTGAACCCCAGTGCCTGGCACACAGAGGATGCTTCATAAACATCTGACAACTGACAAAGAAACATGATAATTTCAGTCCATCAACCCTGTGAAGGGCCTCAGCAGGAAGATGTGACAGAACGTGACCAAGGAGGACCTATTTTTGTCGCCACAGTCAGGGAGAACCTCTCAGCAGAGGTGGCCTCTCAGTGGAGACCAGAAAACTTCTGTGGCCCTGGCAGGGGCACCAGAGACCTCAAACCTCTGCCTTGCCCTGCAGTGAGCACTGGCTTCTCCCCAGCTGCCCCTCAGGTGTGCCCCCTGTCTCCTCAGGTGACCTCCCAGGAGTGAGCTGGGGTCCTAGACCCACCGAGAAGCATCGAGGATGGGGGCATGTGTGCAGGGCCAAGCTGGAAAGGGCACAGCAGGCAGGTCCCCAGAGGGTCAGAAACCGGCAGCAATTCTCCACCACTCCTGCCCCAGCATCCCTGCCCCAGCACCCCTGCTCGCGCACAGCACTGGGACCGTCCCTAGAAGGCCTGCTGCAGACAGACTGCGTGCTCCTTGCTTACTCATCCATCTGACCATCTGCCAGAGACTCTCAGGCTCCAGCCAACCCTTCATTCGTTCATTCATTCAACCCCCAACTAAATGTGTGTGAGCTGGAGCGGCCTCTGCCCTCCTGCCTTGGGTGGCTTCCACAGGGCACCTGCCTTTTCTCAGAGGACGCTAGAGTGCACTGTAGACATTTATGGAGAACGAACTTGTGCCGGGACGAGAAGCAGGTTTTGATATGACCCTGCCTGGCTGGGCAAGCAGGAGCACGTGACCAGGCAGGGCGAGGCCTGGGGGGAGGAGAGCCATCCCGGCGGGGGCGGGGGAGTCTGAGGACAGAACAGGAATTCTCTGCACATATATTCTTAGGGACCAAGCATCCTGGAGACAGACTCTGGACACCCAAGCCTCTGGGAGGGGCAAGAGCTTTTCAGACCTGTGACCAAATGCTTAAAGGAAAAGCAAGCACATGGCACATTGTTACTCAGTATATACTAAGTGTGTGTGTGTATATATACATACATACATGCATATATATTTCTTAAAGCTTAAATAAGACATACAAAATAATCCTTCCCCTCACAACACACAAAGCGTTCGAAATTCCCCCTTTCAATTTTACTTCATTAACAACAGAGTAAGTCATGAACTCGCTCAGTCGGTTTCACAACCATGAGTGGGTCAGGGCCTGCAGGTAACTTGAAAACCACCGGCCTGTCGGGCGCTCTGCAGCTGCAGGTGGACTGAGACCGGAGCCCAGGGCTCGCCGCGGAGCTGCAACTGACTACGCTTGGACCCGGGGAGACGGCAGCCACGGGAAGACTCCCAGGACCAAGCCACAGGTACTTTGGGTCCAGGAACCACTTCCTTTCCCTGGCATGTGTTAGAACCCCCGTCTGCCTCCCCCATGGACGCCATTCAGCAGTTTCTTGCACACCTCCCGTGACGGCGAGCTCAGCCCTCCTCAGGCTGCCCCGAGAGGGTGGGGGTGAGGCTCTCCATGCTCTCAGCACAGCTGGTGACTGACTCCCCACCCCTCGCCTCTCTGTCTCCTGACCTGTCGTTTCGGGTACTTGGGTCAGCTCCGGCAAGCAGTCACAGCCTGCTCTTCCCCACTGGCTTCCTCTCTTCCCGTTGTCCTCCTCCTGCCCTGTGTCTGGGGGATGGCCCTGGAGCCCCGCCAGGGAAAGGCTCTTTCCAAGGTCAGGTGGCCTCAGGATCCGCAGCTGCATGGCCTGGCACTGGCACCCAGCCAGCCCTACCCCCCAAGCAGGTCTGGAGGGCTCCCAGGGTGCAAGGGCAGGGTTGGTGACAGCAGGCAGTGTGACCGTCAGAGACGTGGTGTCTGAAGGTGAGGGCTGACGAGTATTGGGGACAGGGGCCAGAGACCTGGAAATTGGTGAGGAGCTGAGTGGTTGGGCCACACACCAGCTCCTGCCAGCCACAGGCCACGTTTCACTCGCGGGTGCAGGGGGTCTTTTCGGCAACCAGCAGGTGCAAGAGCACAAGCCCATCCTCATGGGGCAGGGGAGGGGGGCTCAGAGAGGTGAAACATCTGCAAGGCTCAGCGGTGGAGCCTGGAACGCAGGTGTTTTCCACCCACAGGTCTTATCAGGAGCTCCCCAGGCCAGAGGAGGGCATCGCAGACAGCCCTCCCATGGGCACAGGCTGGGTCTCTCAGAGCACAGGGCGAGGGCCGGAGCAGGAGGCAAGTATCAAGTAGCAGAACCATCTGGAAATGAGGGGGCTGCTGGGGAAATGTGAGCTCCCCATGAAGAGGGGCCTGGGGTCTCTGATGCCACATGTTCGTGACTGCAGCCCCTCCACAGTCCTCCCCATGTCACCCCCAGCCAGGTCCCTCTGGCATCTGCGCCTGAGTTCGTGTGGTCCTGAATTGCTGACCGCATGCCACCTGTCCCCAGGCTGAGCAGCACTTTATATCTCTTAGGGCAGCGGTCTCGGCCTTCTCAGGCTTACAGTGGGAGTCTGGGAGAGGAGCTGCAGGGTGGGGTGGGGAGAGACAGGTGTCCAAGCGGCGGACGGTGAAACACGGAATCAATTCTGCCACCAAGTCGAGGTTGGGTAGAGGCCCTCCCCTTGACCTCAGTCTCCCCATCCACAATGGGGAACAGACCCTCACAGTGACACGCCTTCCTCCCTGGCCTAAGTAAGGTCCACTCCCACCCTGAAGCCCCAGCAGAGCTGGAGTGGGCTCCGGGAGCAGAGGGAGCAACAGAAGGGAGAGTCTAGGCACATTCCCACCCATCACCACAGCCTGTCCCTGTCTGAGTGACACAGAGGTCCCCAGAAGGACACAGACCTGATCAAGCTCACGTGGAGGGTTGCTGAGCTAGGATTCAATCCTAGGCCTGCCTGACCTGGGCAGCTATACCAAATGTGATCAGGGATCCTTCCCCTCTCCCCAGGTGAGACTTTCTCAGGAGAGGGGATTGAAAAGACCCAGCCTCCAACCCCACGGAGATCGAGAGTGTCTGAGAGAATGCCCAGGGTCCCAGTCCTGGGCTGTGTGACCTTGTCACCAAGGTCTCTGGGCTCGGTCGCCTTGCCTCCTTGCAGAGCACCGGAGAGGAAGCAAAGATGGGAACAGATGGGGGTCTCTGGGTAAAGCTGGGAGTTTTCTCCAACATCTCGGGTCCATTGAAGGCCTCTGCCCAACAGCACCCCCACTCCCTGCCCCCTGCCCGCTGCCCTTCTAAGCCTGGACCAAAGCTCCCGCTGACAAGGCCCAGGACATCCACCTCCTCCCCACCCGGCTCCTGCTGGGGTCCGGACCCCTGAGGACTGCCCTCTTGCCAGCTCTGGACCCTCACCTTGACCTGTCAAAGTGCCTCACAAGCAGCTCACCACCTGCCTCAAGACAGACGTTACAGCTGCTGGCACTCGGGCTGGTCATCTATTGGCCAGGTAGCCACAGAGAACAGCGAGGAACTCAAGCAGGGAGAGAAAAGGGAGCCCCCCCAGTGGAAGAGAGGCACCTCCCTTCTTTGGGAGGTCAACTGGAGGGTTCTGGAATGCCTGGCACCCGCCCCTGGGTAGCACAGAGGCTCCTTCTGCCCGAGGGAGCTGGTGCAAACCTGTGCTCCCTGAGCCTGTCTTCCCATCTGAAACCTGGGAGTGATGGCCCTGTGGCAGGGGGACTAAGAGGTCACAAGATAGAGGCCAGCACGGAGCCCAGCACATCTGAGAAAAGCGCCTTGTGCGCCTCTGTCTGTGTAACTCACGTGTGAGGGACAGTGTGTGAGCGTGGCGTGTGAGCGTATGTGATAAAGTGCGCATGAGTGTGTGTGAAAGTGTGAGCTCAAGCACAGGTGTGTGAATCTGTGTGTGTGGGGAGAGGGAGGGGACAGGGGCCACACCCAGCATTCTTCTCACCCATTTGCAAGGCCTGTGTGTCCAGAAAAAGAACAGTGGCCTCAGGCAAAACCCACCAGGTCAAATCTAGTCCTGGTCACTTTTCCATGTCCAGCCAGCCCTCCCCTTCGGTGAACCTCAGTTTCCCCCTCTAGACAGAGAGAACCACCCAGGCCTTAAGTCGTCCAGGTTCTGCACTTGGGACCAGGTCAGGAGGGGCACAGGGGCGGAAGGGACCCAGGCCCTTGGGAGAGGGCCGAGGCCCAGAATGCACTGGAGCGTGAGCCCCCAGCCCACGCTGCGCCCCACTCGCCACCCCGTGAGCTCGTGTGCGCGCCTGCAGGAGCGCGCGTGTGTGACTCAAGGTCTATTCATAGCCGAGCTCTACCAGCTGCAGCGTCACAGGCAGAGGGGCCTCAGCCCATATTATTATTTCAATTACCATCTGAATTAAAAGTTTGAGCAGCGATCAGCCCACGTAGCGAAGGGAAGAGGGAGCAGGAGAAAAATAAAGATGAAAAGGAGAAGAAGGGCTGAGCCCAGAGATCCCCCACATCCCGAGGAGAACTGAGTCGCCGCCACCGAGGAGGCTTAAAGGTTATGCCAACCCCCGGGATGGCTGCCTGCCCCTCGCCCAGGGCCCAGGGTCCTCACGCGAATGGGAGGAGTACTTTGAGATCACAGCCTGATGGCAGCTACCTTGTGGGCACAGGTCGTTCAGTCCTGATTTTAGTCACAGCGTTGGGCGTACCAAGCTCCGAGAGGGTGAGGAACTGGCCTCAGGTCCCACAGAGAGCCATACTCAAGTCTATAGTCCCAGACCCTCTCTGGCAGGTCCCTGACCTCACAGGTTGTAGGACACTGACATCTGTGAGTGGCCTGGGGCAGGACCAGGGAGGACAAAAGTGCACCCGCTGCCCCCCTGCTGGTTTCTCTTCCTGTCCCTGTCCCCTCTCCCCATTCCAAGACCCAAGGCCACCCACAGCCCTAGCCCAGAGCCAGATCTGTCCTGATTCTCTGCTAAACCACCCAGCAGGCTGTACTCCAATCCCAGAGCATCAGCTCAGAGGCCCCTCCTCGCCCCCCGGGGTGCAGGGACAGAGCCCTGGCGTGAACTTAATGCTGGGGGCACCTTTGACCAGACCATTCTGTCTCTGAGCCTCAGTCTTTCCATTTGTAAAATGAGCTCTCTGCGTGTTTCTCTCTGTCTTCAGAATGGAGCCCCCGAGGATCCCTGAGGGGGTGTCAGGCTGTGGGGGCGACACACCAGCTCTTGCCAAGCCCCAGCCCAGGGGAGGGATGTTTTCCATGCTTTTCCTAAGGAAGCCCCAGGGACAGCCCTGGAGAATCAGAATGGTCTGACTGGAATCCAGGCTCCTCCCCACCCTGCTGTGTGACCTTGGGCAGATCTCCCTCCATCTCTGAGCCCCTTCTGTAACACGGCATTAGGGCATTATGTTGACATTGCTGGGAGGGTTCCATGAGAAGGCATTTGCAGAAGCTTCCAGCCCATTGCCTGGCTTGACAACCTGAGTTTCCGTGCCGGGGAGGGAGCCACTCAGTGCTGGGTGCTGCTTCCCAGCAACTCTGGGAGGAGAGCAGAGACTGCTGGGACTTTGGAGGTGGGGATGTCATTCAACCTCACGCATAAAGCAGGAGTCACTGGCTCAGGATCCCTGGCAGGTACTCATCTGGTGCTGCTTGCATAGCTCTGGGAATGAGAAGCTCACTATTTCACAAGCACCCACAGATGCACCTTCTCTTTCTTCACCTTCAGCTCTGGGAATCTTCTAGAAGGAGCTGTCATCTTCCAGCTGAACTCCACATCCAACCTGTCCCTGCCTGAATCTGACTTGAAAATGGGCTAAAGGGGAATTCTTCAGAGAGACAAAATGAAGGGTGGGATTAAAGCCAGGTAGGGTGGGGGGAGCCAGGAGCAGTGGGGTGGAGAGAGGGGGTCAAAGTAAGACCCTGGCCTTTAAAGCTCCTGGATCCTGTCCAGGCTTGCCAACATGTCCCACCCGGTATGTGTATCTGCCCGTCTTTTGCCACTTAGGGGCTGGAGCCGGAGTTCAGGCCCCAGCTCTGCTTCTTCTATTCCTAACCCTAAACCATCACTGTGACGGGGTCCATCACACTTCCCTCTCAGGGCCTCAGATCGCACTTTGTGAAAGAAGAGCACCGGGTTTAAGTGATTTAACCCCCAAGCCTTGTCTCAATGGAGACGTTGGCCCACTACCCCACAATGGTTGAGGTAGCCTGCTCCCAACCTAGAGCTCAGCATGCAATTTCAGAACCAGAGACCCTGTCAGTCCCCTGTCCCCTTGCATGTCTAATGGCATTGAAAGTTCTATCAGTCCCATTTTACAGGCGAGTTGATGAAAGCAGAAAAAGTCACTTGCTCAAGGTCACAGCAACCTAGTCAAAACTCAGGCCTCTTCCTCTGTGGCCTGGTCAATGGCGGGACTCAAGGGCATCTCTCTGCAGGACAGTCTCCAAGAACTTGGGTGGCCAGCTGCTCTCTCTGCAGACGTAGACTCGGGGCAGGGTGGAGTGGGGTCAGGGGATGCCCAAGGTCACCCAGTAAGGCAGTGACAGATTGGCTCCCAGGTCCCACCTAGCCCCAGGGACAGTCACATGATCTGCCTTCCTGCTAGGCCCTGGGGTCTCCCCAAGATTGAAGCCCTGGGACTGCCTCTAGGCCCTGCTGGGCTGCTCCCAGGACCCCCCAACAGCTGGGGTTCAGAGAGAAGCGTGAGCAGGAAGAAGGGAAAGAAAGTCAAGGGTTGGCTGCATGCACCCCGGCCCCCTGGCCCTCCCGCTCCTGATCTCCTCGTGCTGGGGGAACGGCGGTGATGTAATGCACTCGGCTTTGGTCCCGGTGCCAATCTCAGAAGAGAGACGACAGATTGCATGAGCCAAATTTGGCATCCTGGGGGGAGAGGCACGAAAAGCGGAGATGTGGAGGAGAGGGGCGAAGAGAAGGTGCAGGAGAAGCCCCCCGCCAGCTGACCCTGGAGGTGCCGCCCCTCCTTCCACACGGCCCCTAGCTCCCCCCAACCCCATCCACTTGACCTTGGGACCTTCCTTCCTCACTCTGAGTGGCCAGCCTGGCTGCTCCCAAACCCTCCCCTCGTGCTCTGCTGCTGCCAGTCCTGCCCCCCCAACACATCGCTCCAGCTCCGCTTCCCATCGTGCTAGTCTCCTGGTTACCATGTTGCTGGTTGTCATGTCGCTTACATGTCCTCGTGATTCAGTGGTCCACGCAGAGGGCCCCCCTCCCCTGCACACCCCCCTCAGCACTCGCCCCCGCCTCCCCCGGATCCACATTAAGACCCAGCCCGCCCAGTAAGCCTACACTGTTCCTCCTCCCCTCCCCTCTGATCCTAAGCTAAGAAAGCTTTTCACAGCCTCTCCCAGAGCTACTTCTTCATTCTCGCCCCGCAGACGTCTGCTAAGAACCTACTATGCTCCAGGCTCATGCTCTCAGAGACCTGATCATCATCAGCGAACCACTCCAAGACCGGCAGTACCATCGCCCCATTCTCCAGTTGAATAAACTGAGGCAAAGAGGTCAAGCCAGTTGTCCAAGGTCACCAGCGATATTCAAGACCAGTTCTGCCTGTTCCCAGAACTTTTTCTGGGAGAAGATTTTCCTTTTCAAGGGTAACCCAAGGGGTCATGAGAAATAGCTTCCAGGCCCCAGATGCCCCTCTCATTCCTGGTCACTCCTTCCTTGGTTCAGTCCTCTATTTCAGGCCACACTGCCCCCTCCCCATGAGCTGTGCCTCTTCCCAGAGGGAACAGGAGTCCTTCCTCCCACCTGCCCAGCACCTCTCACTGCCTGTGAACAGCCCTCAGCTCACAGGGACCCAGGGGCTCCCTTGGAGGTCAGTGGGGCAGGGAGTAGTGCCCCACTTCCACGGATACGGGGACTGAGGCCCTGAATGCATTTCTAGGAGCCGGAATGGAGGCTTCATGAGGCCCACTGGCCTGTGTGGAGAGGACCAGAAGGGACTCCTCCTTCCCCTGGAGCCCAGAGTTGAAAATTCTCGGCTCAGCCCTCTAGACTCCAGTTTGGATAAGAGCTGGCTCAGGGACCAACAGCTTTTGTGCCTGCACCTTCACCCCAGCCCCCATCCCACAGTTCTCTTCCACCTCGGGTTCCCCTCACCCCAGGCCCAGCCATGCCCCCTAACATCCTGCCAAGAGACCCCCAAAGTCCTGTAGCTCTGGAGGTCAGGGGACTAGATGTGGGGGAGAAGCCAAGTCGGAATTTCACACCCCTGGACCACACATGTACGAGAGCATGTGCACACGCACCCATCCAGCCCCTCTCTGGGCCTCGCTGGGGTGGCCCTCAGGCCCCTCTCCAGGACGCCAGCTCCCTCCACCTGCTCCAGGACTCTCTGAGGTCCGCACCTGCACTCAGCGGCCCTGGCCCCCGCCCCTGCACCAAGCCTGCTTGCCCTCTCCCTCACCTCTCCCCTCCTGGAGCCTGGGCACTGGGCAGAGGTGTGAGGCTGAGCTGGTGGGGCAGAGGAAGTCTCCCTGCTCAGGGCGGGCCTCTTTTTCCCGGGAGTTCTCCCTCCAGGGAGAAAAAAAGCCACCTCCATCTCTCTCCACAGCCTCAGTCTCCGCTGCAGGGAAATGGGAAAGGTCTCATCTACTGGATCCCTGTCTGCCTAGGGTCTCCTGGCTTCAAGGAGGAGCTCAGAGCACCAGAAGTGGAATTTTGTGCTGTCAGATGACCTGCAGGGCGGTTGTCAAATGGTCCCCTCCCCTTGCCAGAAGTCACCTGCTTTGATGACAACTGGGCGTGGGTGGAGGGAAAGGTCATGACCGGGGCAGGAGGTCAAGGCCATTTCCACCCGCCTCTCCCCACCCCACTCTTGGCCGCCACGCAGACCTCCAAGTTCCGGATGGACGGGCGGACAGAGCTTGCGCGTCCCCGGGAGTCTCAGGACCGCACCGCACGCGCGCGGGCAGCGGGGATACGGTTCAGGCTTAAGGTGCTGAGCGAATGGGGCCCGAGAGGCCCGCCGAGGACACAGAGACACGCGCGCGGCCGGACAGACGTCGGACAGCGCCAGCGATGGGCCGGGCCGGGCTTACCGCGGGGCGGAGGGTCCTTCGAGGGTCCGGGAGGCAGCAAGCGGGCGCTACATCCCACCGCACAATCGGGCGGACGGCGTCCCGGGCGGGGAGAGGGGAGTCCCGGCGGCCCCTCCCGGAGAAGTCGGCGTGCCGGGCCCGCCCCCCTCCCCGGCTGCCCGCTGGCGGATCGGTCGGTCTTCGGGTCTCCGCGCCTCCGGGCTGTCCCGCGCCGCTCCCCGCGGGTCGCCCAACTTTCAGCGCTGCCCCGCGCCGCGCCCTCGGCGCCGCCTCGGCATCAGCATCGTCGGGCCCCGGGCCCGGGCTCAGAGCGCGGGGGTCCGGGCGCCCATGAGCTCGGCCGCCCGCGCTCGCGCCCCCCGCCCCCGTCGCGGGCGCCCTGGCTCCGCCGCCCCGCGCTCTTCCCTCGCTGTCACTCCGCGGTCCTCCGCCCAGCGCTCCACTCCCGGCCCCGCTGCGCTGGCCTGGCGCCCCAAGACCCCCTCGGGCGGCCGGCCCAGGCTCTGCAGCCACCTCCGCCGGCTCCCCAGTCTCTGTCCCTCCCCCTGTCGCGCGCCCTCCTGCCTCGCTCGGGCTCGGGCTCTCCCCGCGGGGTCTCCGTCTCCGTCGCCCGCCCAGTCGCTCCTCTGCCTCCCTCTGCCTCTGCCCGGTCTCTCCCCTGCGCGCCCCTATCTGTCTCCCTCCTAGTCCCGCTCCTCTGTCTCTCTCTCCCTCCCACTCTCGGTGCGGCCCCCGCTGTCTCGGACCCAGGCCCCCGCCTCTGCCGCGTCCCCGGCTCGCCCGGGAGCCCTAGCTCCCGCCGCCCGCGGCGCGCCGAGAACTCGCAACTCGCCGCCCGCCGCCCGCTTTGCGAGACTTTCGCCCCTCCTCACACGTGACCCGCGCCCCACTGCGGAGGCCGCCCCCCCCCCCCCAGCCCCAGCCCAGCCTCGAGCCCCAGTCGCCCGCCAGGCCGGCCCCGGCCCTTTCCCTTCTGCCCAGCCGGGTACCAAACCCCAACCCACCCGCGCGCCCGCGAGCGGCCGGAGCAGGGGCTGGGGGCTGCGTGGCCCCGCTCCTGCCTTGGATCCTGCCCGGGTTTTCCTCCTCCCTCCCGGAGCGCTCCTCCTAGCACCCATTCCGAGAATCCTGTCCCGGGTTTTGGGGCGCCCCCACCCCTCGCGGGCAGGTGGAGAGGGTTCCTGGAGCCGGGAGCGGGAGTGTGGAGCACGGTCGGTGGGAGAGGGTCGGTACTGGGTTCCACGGCGCCAGGTCGCCCTCCTCAACGGCCCCTTCCTCTTCTGAAGTACCTTCAATTAAGGACCCTATGCCCCTCTCTCCAGGAGACAGAGATGGCTCTGCTGTCTGCTGGAGGGACCCTCACAGTCCCCTAGACCGTGCTGCCCCGTTTTACGCACTGGGAGACTGAGTACTAGAGGGTTACAAGCTTTTGCTCAAGGTCATCCAGAGGTGGCTGAGCCAAACCAAATCCCAGTGTCTAGTTCTCTGCATTTGCATTACTCCAAATGGCCTTCACAAGGGAGGGTCAGGCCTTTCTTCCTGCCTTGAGTTTGTTCCAGGTCTGAAACCCCAAACTCGCGACTCTGCGAAGAAGACCCAAGACCCCAAAGGCCCTGCCCTGTCAGCCATGTCCATGGTCATATTGCTGCCTCACGCAGGAGGCAGGAGGGGAAAGTGTCCTCCAGGGTTGAGTTAAGAGAAAACCCATGACCTAAAGTCAGAATTTCCCAGGAGCCTGGCCACCCCGGCCACCCTAGCCCTGACCAGCCACATAGAGAGGGAGAGAGGAAGGACCCAAAAGCTGGAATGAGAATTTAGTCAATTGGAACTCTCCTCTGGTTGGCATCCCAGGATGCTGTGGGGTAGAAACTGCCATGGCTGTTTCCCTCCCCAGGACCCTCCATCAGAAAGCAACTCCTTGGTGGGATGGACAGTCAGGCCCCACCCTCTCTTGCACCCGTATTCTCACACTTATGCCCTGATTCCAGAACATTCCGAAAGCTTACACACCTCTCTGCCTTTGCACGCACTGTTCTTCCTCCCTGGAATGCCCTTTTCCTCCTTTGCTGACAGCTCTGCTGCTCTCCAAGTCCAGCCTCCAACCACCTCCCTTGGAATGGCCGCTGGTGCCCCCAGCAGAAGCCATTCAACACCCACTCATTTTTGCACCCAACCCTGTGTGCCCACATGGGCTGGGCACAAGGTTGCTGGCTTGGGGGTCAGGGAGCCGGCCTGGGCCAAAAGCACTCAGGAGCTGCACGAGTTTGAGCAAATTTTTTACTTAGTCTGCCTGTAAAACAGGGACCCAAAGTCACTCTCCTCTCAGGGGCAGAAGAAGAGAGGGAGATGCACGAGAAAGGCACAGTTTTTTGTAGGTGCTCGGGAGTGGGACCTGCCCTTCTTGGGTCTCCCCTCCATGCCACTGCAGAACTCCATAGCGCATGTCTGTCCTCCTCGCTAAGCCAGGACTGAGGTTCCAGGGCAGGGATCTCTGGGGTATGTCTGGACGCTGGCTCAGGCACGTGAGTATTCATACCTATCACGTACTTTTCCAGGAACAAAGGTGGGAGGCTGCAGGTGAGACAAATAATCTGCAGTGTCTTCCCCTGGCCAGGACTGGGCCTGGTGGGTGCTCTGCAGGGTAGGTGCAGCGGGATGGTGGGGGGAGGAAGGAAGGGAAGATGGAGACAGGGTGTCTGTAGATCCAGAGCTGTTCCTGTGGTGTCAAACGGAGGCTAGGTCAATGGGCACAAGTTCCAGGGAAGAGTGGGGGAGGGGACAGTGATTTCTGGGAGGGGGAGGGAGAGAGCTCATGGCTCTGATGTCACAGGGGTGGAGCTCGAACATCTGGTGACAGTCATCTTGCTAAGCCTGGGGCCCCACTGCTTATCTGTGAGGAGGGCCCTGTGGACTAGGAGCCATGGGGAGAGGCAGAGGGCCAGCTCCAGGCAGGGACAGGTTCATGGAGCACGGGGGGGAAAATTTCCTTCATCATCCAACAGTTGCGTAACCTCGCTTCTCTGGGCCTCAGTTTCCCCATATGGAAAGTGGGGAGGATAATGCCCACTGAGGGGCTGTTTGGAGGATGAAAAGACTAATCAAGAATCACCACAGTCCTCCCCACATTTGAGTAACTGCTAGCCGAGCATCTAGGGCGTGGGGAGGGGAGACAGGTGTGCAGAGGCCAGGGGGGACCTCATTGGCCTCAGCTGTAAGGGCACAGTCTGAACTGGGTCCCCAAGGGCAAGTAGGCTTTGTCATCACCTAACACAGAAGCACCCCCTGGATGGCGTGAGAACAAGCACCCCACGGTCACCAGGAGACCAGTGCACACCGTCACAGGCGGCAGCGCACTAGATCCTTGCAAGAACTCTGTGATTCCAGTGCCCTGGTGGCCTCGCAGTTGACTTCACCAGGCACTGTCTACACAAATCCCAAGAACCCAGGTTCAAGACCCAGGGCCCTGGGAAACAACCAAGATGAACACCTAAACAAATACTTCTTCCCCCTCCCTCTGCCTGTCTGCCTGCTTGCTTTCATTCTTACCTGCACCTTTCCTTAAAATCAAAAACAAAAAGAGCTTCATGATATAGGCACTCGCTACCTATGGGGAAACTGAGGCATGGGCCGCATTGTCATGGGTGGTGTGACCTGGGTGGCCAGGGACAGCTCCCCGGAAAGGTGAGACTTGCTGTAAAGTCTGACGGGGAATAATGGTAAAACCTTGGTCCACCAGTACATTCTACCCACCTTCCTGCAAGTCTCCAGTCTCCTGTTTGGTCTGCGCAATAGCCCGGTGAGGTCAGGAGCGTGCCAACCCCTGGCACAGGTGGGAACACTGTCACTGTGCTGAGACAGGAAAGAGGAGGGGCTGTGCCCAGGGCCACTCAGTAAGTAATTGTTTGAGCCAGGATGAGAAGCAGACTCAGCTCCTAGTTTCTGGGGAAAGGTCGTTCCAGGCCAGCAGAGCGCTCACCAGCCCTTTCACTCTGGAAGCTGCTGTGGGCTTCCAGGTACCACAGGGGTCCCCGAGAGGAGGAGAGCCTTTCTGGACAGCCTGGGCTGGGAGGGCTGGAGGGGACGGGGACTTGGGCCAGGGCAGTGGAATAGCTGAAGAGTTGGGGGACTGACCCACTTCAAATGGCCAGAGTCACCGAGTCAAGGGTTTGGGCCTAGAGAGTTACTTAAAGTTTTAAAGCTGGCCAGCCCATTCTACATACGGGAAAAACTGAGGCAGCCTGTCCTTTTCACTTAGAAATCAGACAAGGACACAGCGAGCCTGCCTGGCATGCTAAATCCCCAGCATCCCTCAGGAGCGAGGTCCACAGGTAGGGAAATGGGCCATGGGGAGCAGGACCCATGCCAGCAGGCTGTGCCCTAGCACGGGGGACCATAGGGGTCTCTCTGGCCCTTGGCTCCCACCCTCACCCACCCCCAGCACTCAGCAGTCACCAGGGTGGAATATTTTAGCACCTATAGAAAAACCGCCACAGACGGCGTGGCAGCTGTTGCTAAGGAGACGCTCCCAAAATAGCCCCCCTCCGCCAACCTTTCCCGCTGCTGCTCCTGCTGTGGGGAGGGGAGGAGACCAGGCAGGGAGGGGGTGGCACACGAGTCCTGGCCCCAGGTTCACCCACCCGTCCCGGCCCCTGGTGCCCACACAGCCAAAGGCCCTGGCAAGACTGACCCGGACAGTCACCCACCTGCAGAGGGGCCAGAGCTGGCCCGGGCATGCTTGTGACCTCAGCTGAAGAAGTTCATCCAGATGGGAGACACAGGGGAGAAGAGACCCAGGCCACCAGACCCCCCAGCACAGCTGCACACGCGCACAGTCACAGACCTCTCAGTTATACGCATCCACTTGGATAAACCCACAAATATCCACCTAGACATGTACACACACCATCAGCCATAAATAGCTGCCTGAGTAAACACACATGTTACAAATACACAACATACACCTGCAAGCACATGCCACGCAGCCATAAATACACATATTTACAGACACGCACGCAAATATGCTTCCCAAGCGCGTGCACACACACACACACACAAACACACACACACACACACACACACACACACACAGGGTCACGGCTGTCCAAACCCATACCCAGCATGCGGCCGTCACAGGGCGTGAGGAAGCCCATGGGCTCTGTCCAGGGGCACCATCTGGGGACCTCCAGACATGCTCAGCAGGGAAGCGCTGTGACCGAGCTACAATGGTGACAGTGGACAGGAAAGTGGGTGGAGGGAGTTGGCTCTGTGAGCCCCTCTAAGTGGGTGTCCTGGGGACCAAAGGGCCCTGGGTTGGCGGGGGGAGCTGTCTGGACTCTTGGGAAGGGAAATAGGGGAGGAGCTCTCACCTGCAGGCTGGACCACGGGCATGGGGAGTTCTGAGCCCCAGGTTCACCGCCTGCACAGAAGATGGGCCTGGGGTGACGATGAGGACAAGAAGGCAGTTGAGTGGCAAAGGGGAAGGTCCTTGACCGTGCACTTTACAGTTTATAAACCACTTTTATACTCGTTTCGCATACTTGGCAGGAACTACCCTGAGATGTCAGGATGTACTCCCATCTCTGAGCTGCAGACCGGACAGGGGCTGGGAGCCCACGCAGCAAGTTCCTAGCAGAACTAGCGCCAACACTCAGTCCTCCGTGCCTTCCACCGGGTAGCCACACAGCTGGAAAACCGGCCACGAGGGTGCCGCGCTTAGCTGGGTGATGTTGGGGAGCAGCCAACCCTTCACCTCCCCACCTGGAAAGATGACAGTGAATCTCCAGGGCTGCATTCAAGCAGCAGTTTGCAGTCACAGTCAGGGCAGGGGACTGGGTTTGACAGATGCCCTCGCAGTGCCTGCGCAAGGCCCAGGGCGCAGCATCGCTCGCGTTTGCACTTGGCGGCCGAAGGCTCTCTCCAGCCTGGCCCGGTGGCTCCGATCGATAACCTGGGCTCCGGGTTTTCGCTGGTGCCTGGTCACTCGTGAGACGCGGCGAGCGGCTTGCAGTTGCCTTGGGAACCTGGCGGGCGCGCGGCGCACGATTCCGGCGCGGGGCTCTGGGCGCTGGGGGCTCGGGCTGCGCCTCGCGCGGCGAGCGGGGTGCGGAGTCTCAGACACACACCTGTCGCTGGCGGCGAGAGGACGGGCGTCACGCACAGGGTCGCTATGTTTTTCCTTTTCTTTTAAATGAGGTGAATTTACAAGCAGCGACACATCTTCAGAGGAGAGCTCCTGAGTTTCTCCACTTGTCTAAAACCCGGGCGATCATCACTCGGATACAGAACCCTTCCGGCACCCCACACGGCTTCCTGGGGCCGAGAGGTTATTTTTAATCGTCTTTTTTGCACTTCACTGGGAATAAACCGGCGCGGGAGTGTCGCCTTCTGAGGACGCAGGGTTCCTTTTCTGCCTGCTCTGCTTCCCAGGCTCTATTTGGGTTTCCAATGTCCTGTAAAGGGGAACAAGGGACAGGACTTTATGGCTTGTTTTACTTCGTTTTAAAGCGCTGCAGACACTTAGCTGACTTTGACTCTGATGACTACCCGAGGCAGTCAGTTCATGATTTATACCCAGGTTACCATTGAGAATACTATTCAGAGATTAAATAAAATGCTTCAGTTCAGAGAGATCGTGGACCCTCAGACTTCGAACAAAGGTCTGTCTAACCAAGACCTTCATCCTTTTCATTCTTTGGCCTTTTAAAATAAGGTACAAATAAAATGCTCAGGGAGAGCAGGCCATGTCCTATTTCTGTGCCTTTGTGGTGTGCTTCTTTCTACTTGAAACTCTACTCTCCTTCCCTCAGGTTTTGTCTTTGTGCAGACTCCTACTCATCCTTCAAAACCCACCAGGGCATACTCTGAAGTCTTCCTAACTGCAATCTTCTCTCCAGACTCCCCTAACCCAGGGTCATTATTCTCTCTTTGGCACCATATTCAACTGAACGCAAGCATGGCACTCACCTCTCCCCGGTGCCCCAAGGGTTCCTCGAGATTGCAGCCACATTCAACCTGCAAGGCACCAGGCACACAGCTGGTCTTTAATAAATGTGCTTGAAACTGACAGTGGAGGAGAGGTTTTGGAAACTTGGTGTCTCACCCTGCAAAGTAGGGGGGTGGGGGTGGATGCTGGCTTG